>JAJLTH010000011.1:46252-204885 GCA_030568035.1 Tetrapisispora nanseiensis | reverse complement strand
ACAGGCTAAATTTAACTCAATTGTAAAAGGCTTTGCAATTTATATTTAGTCCATGGAGGTAAACAAAGATATGTCATATCTATACCCCGTGTTTATGCTTCTTTCTCTTCCTTTTTGTTAATTTTTTTTACCGTGATGATTTCATTTGCAATTACCTATTTATTTTTTCTGGCATCTCTAATGTTAGAGTGGAAGTTTCAGTACGACCATTCGATGAATACAACCATTGACAATTTTCTGAAATTAAATTAACAAATTAGATATCTTTGTATTAGTAAATGTATATATTAAATTAAAATAATATCTTGAGCCTTTATATACATCGTAGTTGTTCATGTAGTTTAAAAAAAAAAACAATATTTGAAAACAAATTGTTATGTATAATGTGCTTCATTATTCAATTTCGATATTATATCTTATAAATGAGCAAGTTTCTTAGAAGAAGATACTTGGAAATTATTAATTGAACTATTTTGAAGGATGATTATAACACTAATAATTAGAGTGCCTTTTTATAGGATTCCGTTTTCTGAACACATATATCATGATGGTTCGAGAATCGGTATAACTTAATAATAGTAAAACCAACATAAAATAATCTCTCTTAAGTAGATATAATCATTGTTTTCTTTGACGACATATATTCTCCCTGATCAATTGATTGTATAGTGTGATCTAAGTTACTCAGTTAGTAAGTAAATATTCATTACAGCCAAGTAAATATTTAAGGCCTCAAATTCAGACTAAAAAGGATTATTAATCAGATACTAAAATAAAATTGCTATGGGGTCCATAAAATTCCTGATCCTCTGGAAGCATAAATGGTATCATCAAATTTGGTTTTAACAACTTTTTGACCTTCTTCAGTTTTTTCTGTTTTACCTGACTTGATAATCTTTTTGTTGAAATTCTGTGTTAGTTGGAAACCTCTTCTGTTCATGTTTCTCGATAACTCTAAATCTGCATCAATCACTGAAATGACTGGTATTTTACATATACCTGCTAGCTCTTGAATTTCTGGACTTTCAGATATTAGTATCCACTTACGATCATCGTCAAACTCATTTTCCAAATGACATAAATAAACACAACTTTTCAATAAGTTCTTTAATCTTTTTGGTAATTTATTCAATAGCTCTTCCTGCTTAACACCAGCTATTTCCAATATTTCTTGCCATAAAACTAAATCCAAAGTATCTGGGAATTCAATAATGATATCTAGATTAGATTTTTTGTTCTTGCTTGTTCTTGCAGTGTTTGCTTCAACTTGTTCAATGAATTTGAGTGATTCACGAGCCATATAGCTTTTATTCTTGTATCTTTGAAAATCAAGTTCTCTTAATGTAAAGGTTGGAATATATAAACTAAGTTTAATGTCGTTAGAAGTATTCTCACACCATTTTTTAATGTTCCCTAATCCTTTTTCAAGAGCTGATGACTCAAGAATAAAATGATATGAGTTCATCCGCTACTCAAATGATATATATTTATTTTGTATTATATACTACCCAAACTAAATAAATGTTTATGGTATGGATACTTCAATAATTGAACTTTTAAAATAATATCATATGTCTGTTTTATACTAAATGTCTCTGTGATATAGGTTTCACAGAAATATTGACCTCATCTCTATATATTTTTACTTAATTTAATTATATGGAAGCCCGCTCGTTAAAAATGACTATAAGTTTAAAGTAAATTATTATATACAAAATTCTAGTTAGATAAATGTTCATGTATGATAGTATGATATAAAACAATCACCAAGTTAAACTGGAATCAACCAACCCATTTTCTAGCTGATCTAAACAATCTGATCCATGGACCATATCCTTGCCATTCATTAAATTTCTCTGACTCATACCAAGAGTTTGCTTCAAGTCTACACACTCTTTCTGGGTGTGGCATCATTGCTAATACCCTGCCGTTTGGAGACTTTATTCCAGCAATAGCATTGGTAGAACCATTTGGATTAAATGGGTACCTGCTTGTAACATTACCATAATTATCGATATACCTTACAACGGTTAAACCAGAATCTTCAAAAGCATTCATTTCGGTATCACTTTTAAATGTCGTCTTACCTTCACCATGAGCAACAGCAATTGGAAGTTTAGAACCAACCATACCATCGAAAAATATACTATTTGTCGAAGTTGATTCGGTAATTTCAACCATAGTTGTACGTGCTTCATACTGTTCACTTACATTTCTTTCAAAACTTGGCCAATTTTCTGCACCTGGTATAATACTTTTCAATCTACTCAAGAACTGACAACCATTACAAGCACCAAATGCAAAAGTATCTTGACGAGTTTGGAAGAAGTCTATAAATTGGTTACGAACATTTTCATGATATAGGACAGATTTTGCCCAACCAGCACCGGCACCAAGAACATCACCGTATGAGAAACCACCGCATGCAGCAAATCCAACAAATTCATTCAATTGGACTTTTCCATTGATTAAATCAGTCATAGTTACATCTACAGATGTAAACCCAGCTTGCTGGAAACACCAGGCCATTTCCATTTGACCATTGACACCTTGTTCTCTTAAAATAGCAACTTTAGGTCTAGATTGCGATAGTTGAGCACCTATTTTCAAGTCATCAGCTACATCGTAAGTTAGTTGATAATTAATACCTGGGTTTGCATCATCTTTGATATTTTCAAATTCTTCTAAAGCTGAATTTGGATTGTCTCTCAATTTTTGAATTTGATAAGAAGTTTCTGACCAAATGCTTTGTAAATTTCCTCTCGTATTTTCATAAATTAATGTATCTTCCTCATTGAATATTTTAACATTTTGAGAAGTGAAGACAGGTTTACCTATTATGGTAATAAAATCATTTGAAACACCATGTGAATTTAAAACCTCATTAAATAAAGGCATTTTCTCTGTTTCAACTTGGAATACTGCTCCTAATTCTTCATTAAACAGAGGGATAAAACTATTACCATACTTAGAAGAATCAATACTAATGTTTAAACCACATCTTGATGCAAATGCCATTTCTAACAAAGTTATAATTAAACCACCATCTGATACATCGTGATAAGATCTCACAATTTCAGTTTGATGTAAGTCAATTATTGCTTCCAAGAAATGTTTTAGTAATTTATTATCGTAAACAGTCGGAGAGCAGTTACCAACTTGATTGTAAACTTGTAATAAAGCTGAAGCACCCAAAGCCTTGATTTTTTCCTTATTTGATAAGTCAACATGAACTAAGACGGAGTCTCCTACATTTCTGTCCAGCAATGGAGTCCAAGTTTTAGAGGTATTATTAACAGGGGCAAATGCTGTGATGTTTAAAGATAATGGTGCAGTGACCTCTTTACCATCCCATCTCATTTGCATAGACATAGAATCTTTACCGACTGGAATAGAAATATCTAAATCTGGACACAAATCCATACCAATAGCTTGAACAGCTTCGTACAACTTTGAGCCCTCACCTTTATGGGAAGCTGGCGACATCCAATTAGCTGACAATTTAACATGTTTTAGTGATTTGACATCTGCAGCAAATAAATTTAGAAGAGACTCAGCAACTGATAGTTTAGCTGATGCAGATGCAGATATTAAAGCATTTATTGGTCTTTCACCCATAGCTAAGGCTTCACCAGTAGTTATAATATCAGGGCCAAGCGATGAACATGTGACACCTACATCAGCAACAGGAACTTGCCACGGACCAACAAATTGATCTCTGTCGATCAAACCAGTAACAGATCTATCACCAATGGTTATTAAAAATGATTTTGACCCAACAGTTGGCAAGCTTAGGACTCTTTGAATAGCATCCTCTAAGGATGGGATAACCGAATAATCAACTTCAGGTAAATTTAATGGCTCTGTGATAGCATTTCTGGACATTTTTGGCGGTTTACCAAACAATATGGATAGTTCTAGATCGATTGGAGTAGATTTTAATAAACTGTCCTCAACAAGCAGTCTCTGTTCTAAAGTGGCATGACCAACTACTGAAAATGGTGCCCTTTCTCTTTTACATATTTCTTCAAATACTGATAGATCTTCTGGTGAGACACCTAATACGTAACGCTCTTGAGATTCATTACACCAAATTTCCATAGGAGACATTCCTGGTTCTAGAGATAAGACTTTTCTGATATCAAATATAGCACCTAGATTATTATCATGAACTAATTCGGGCAAAGCATTAGACAAACCACCGGCACCAACATCATGAATCGATTGAATTGGGTTTTTAGTATCCAGAGAGACACAAGCGTCAATAACTTGTTGACAACGACGTTCCATTTCAGGATTTCCTCTTTGAACGGAAGCAAAATCTAGATCAGCTGAACCGACACCAGATGCAACAGATGAGGCAGCACCACCACCAAGACCAATTAGCATAGATTGTCCACCCAAGACAATTAAACAAGATCCTGGAGTGATTGGCTTATCTTTCAAGGTAAATTGTGGTCTCACTGTACCAAGACCACCGGCAAGCATAATTGGTTTATGGAAACCACGAATCTCTTCTTGATTATCATGATTTACTACTTTCGTCAACAAAGTTCTGAAATAACCGTTGATACAAGGTCTTCCAAATTCATTGTTAAATGCAGCAGAACCTAAAGGAGCTTCAATCATTATATCCAATGCTGAAGCAATATGAGATGGTTTGGATACATCCAATTCCCAAGGCTTTCTATGGTTTGGAATTAATAGGTCGCTAACAGAGAACCCACTTAAACCACATTTTGTTTTAGAACCTCTACCAGTTGCACCTTCATCCCTAATCTCACCACCAGAACCTGTAGCGGCACCAGGGAAAGGGGAGATGGCAGTCGGATGATTATGCGTTTCAACTTTTATTAACAAGGGAATGCTTTCTTTTATTGAGCTCCAATGTTTGGTTTTAAAGTCGGGTGCAAAATAGTAAGCTTCGTTTCCTGTTTCGACCACTGCTGCATTATCAGAATACGCACTAATTATGTAATCTTTTGTATGTTCATGTGTGTTTCTTATCATTTTGAACAAGGTCAAATTTTTTTTTTCATTGTCAATAGTCCAATCTGCATTAAAAATTTTATGACGACAATGCTCCGAATTGACTTGTGCAAACATAAACAACTCCACATCAGTTGGATCTCTCTTTAAAGTTTCGACAAAAGCATTAATCAAGTAATCTATTTCTCCATTATCTAGAGCCAACCCCAATTTCACATTTGCAGCTGTTAGTAATTGTCTTGGATCATTATTGTCGGTCATTAATGACACATGGACCAATGGCTTTGGTGGTTCATTATTGAACATCTTATGTAAGTCAGGTAATTCATCGATAAATATAGAATGTGTCATTCTATCGTATACTGAATTAAAAGAACCAAATGATTCCTTTTTCCAGAATTCAATTATCTTTGGATCATTGATTTTCAATAAAATAGCCACACCTCTTTCTATTCTATTAATTTTGTTCCCTAACCCACAAACTTGAATAATATTAGTTGCCTTTGAAGACCAAGGAGAGATAGTACCATACCTTGGAATAATTCTAATGATATGGTAATCTTGTGGTAAAAATTGTGACACCAATTGATCTTGAATTGTATCGATCAATAATTTATTTTCCGATTCATTTAATTCATTGTCATAAGTCAATAAAGTTTGTAATAAATTAGAATCATTTTGTGATAATTCATTGTTTTCAATCAAATCGACGTAGTGAATGAATGAAGTTTGAATTTCATCAATTACTGAACCATCAGTATTATAACTCTGATTAATTGTCTTGATTAAATTGTCTATTCTGAATTGTGATAGAGCAATTGGACCAGCTAAGACTTTGGCAGGCATAATTAAAGATAGCGAGATATTATGTTGAGATATTCTAACCGAATTGTCAAAAAGCAGCAATAAAAGATGTATATATATATATGAGTTTCTGGGGATTGTTTATATATATATATATATATATAAGTAAGAATGTAATAAGAAAGATAAAGATGTAAATATAGATGAAAGCTTTAAAAAGAAGATTAATTAAATTCTAATTTTTATTCATTCTATATTTATTCATTATTGTTAAATATATATACATATGTATCATTACTTGTATAGAACAAAGTATTAGAGTGATGAATTGAATAAAGATACGACTAAAACGTTTATAATTCTAATCATTTATATATTAATTGAATGAAACCATTCATTAAAGATAATTAAAACTAATGATATCTAAAAAAATACATTACCTTAAAAATAATATTCTAATATATATATATTAGAATATTAGAATATTAAAAATAAAAGACTCTATTTTCTACTTTGATAGAAATTATGTTTATTATGTGATAAACCGCACCGCTGGGTTGGACGATGACTGAGTCAAGTTGAAGCAATCGTACGGTGAAGATTTGTATATCATTGTCCTGATGACTAGCAGTGTGTAGTGTGTAGTGTGGTGTCCAGGCCAGGGAGAAAAAGAAGTCAAGAAGTCAGGAAGGTGTCTCTCTCTTCTTCTCATGGCTGATTGATCGGGGGCTTTTTAGAAAACAGAGTCATCGATGTAACGTCTCTCTCTGTTTCTTTTTTGCGTTGCGATGGGGTAGAGTCACGTGGAGACGAGTCACGTGGATACTATATACAGGGACGATATTGAGTGGGTAGCAGGCGGGGGGCCGAAGGGGAAGGAGAAGTTTCGTGGCATATATGGCGCTATCATACTAATATGCCTTGGCGGGGAGTGGATACATAATGGTAGCGACCAAATTACTACAAGCGAACAAATTACCGTCATGTGACCACTATTTTTTTTAGTGGTCACATGTACTCTCTCAACATAGAAACTTTACAATAAATTTTTCAAATTGCTGTGAAAATTTTCTGTTACTCTTTCACTCACTATGACAAGTTCATCTCATCGAAATGTTAAATTGATTGTATATTTTTATAATATAAGTATATATATGGCTATTTGGTAATATACCTCCTTTAATGATTATATGTAACAGCTATAGCACCCAAACTGTACAATTTTCACATATTCCAACCATGGCCCAAAAAGCACTAAAAGTTACCAAAAAGGCTAAAGACCCTCGTAGAATCACCAAGAAACAGAAGAACTTGAGAAAAGCTGCGGTGCTCCAAATCAAATCAAAAAAGAAATCATTACAACATTTGAAAAAACTGAACAAGGCCTCTTCATTGACTGTTGCCACTGAGAGATTACTATCGTCAAAAGTTGGTCACTTGGAACTATTGAAAGGGACTCGTAGAGAACTAGAGAAGATGAAAGATAAGCAAGCAAAGAAATAGAGATTTTAAAAAGTTATCCATATGTTCAAAGGATACTTATAGCATTCAATTTGGAACGTAATAGTTTCATCTCTCTCTCTGGTTCTTTAAGCCAAATATAGCAGTTCACTACTCTATAATCATGCATCATTTATATATATATCTTTATTAATAACCGCCATAAAATAAAATACAATAAAATACAATAAAATAAAGTAGAATTGAATATTTAGCAAATACTAAAAACAACATATTCTTGTATGTCATTATCTATAATAGTGACACACCTTATCATTAGAATTCAACCTTCCACCAAATATTTTTGGATCGAATTTTAAAGATTCCCATACTAATTTCTAACTGCGAGCGATTACTAATATTAAAGAAATAAAATGAAAAGTATAAATACCGGATAGTCACCGATTATAAAATGAATACTTCCATTAAGAGGAAACTAGATAATTGATTGACAACAAAAACAACAAAAGATAATTTATACGATGAGTGAAATAGACCAAAAAGTCAAAGAATTAATTTCATCTGCTAAATATTTCCAATTGACAAGATACACTTGTCCAGATTGCGTGTATACCAATGCATTGTGGAAGAAATTGGATGTGCTAGACAAGATTAAAATGTTTGAAATAGGTGACATGTCTCCTGAAGAACAAGAAGAATGGAGGCAAGCTTTCCAAAGAGTCACAGGAAGCAGAAATTTACCAACTATTTTTGTCAATTGAAAAGTTTGGGGTACCGAATTCGATTTACACAAATATGAAGATAATGGCACTTTACTTGATGAATTGAAAAAAATTGAATTAAAATAAATCATATTTTAAAAATTATTTTTTATATTATTTATTATATATGTGTAAATAGGCATATGCAAATTAATGTGGTAATTTATAAATGTTTAATTATGTACCTAAAAAAATATTAATCGTTAGACAATAACTCGATACAATCTACGGTTATTCTTCAATATTGTCCTCGACATTGTATCGATTATCATCAGTCAAATAGAAAAATCCATTCTCATCTTCAGAAAGTAAAGTATCAACAAATTCTGGTTTCGATTCCTTCTCAGAATTGAACAAGATAATACCATTGTCTAAAGCATGCTTCCTTTCATTTCTCTTGTAGAAGTATAGAACAACAAAGGTCCAAAGACCATATATTGCGCCAAAAATTAAACTTGAAACATAACCTTTTTTAAACCTTGGGGAGTCAACAGTTGGCCAAACTAAAGTTGGAATCCATGCATAGGTTGACTGAGAAAATGAATATATGGCAATCCAGGTGACTGCTTTAATTTGAGGATCGAATCTTAAGAAATCGTTAATAAATGACCATAAACATGGTGATGCAGCAACACTGAAGTAAGTTAATAAAAACGCAAACCATTTTGTGCCGTCGGCAACATCCCATTTAATTAAAATACCACATGAAACAATGTTCATAATAGCTGCAAAAACCATAAAGATCCATTTACACCTGAACAAATCAGCACCAAACGAACAGAGAATGACGTAGAAAAAGCCCAGAGATGCAGGTAGAGCACTTAATTGGTTAACTCTTGAGACAGAATAATTAGGGTTTGCTTTCAGCCATAGCGAATAGGCACCACCTGTTGAACCAAAATTGTTCCAAGAACATGTATCGAAAACCACAAGGACCCAAAACGTAGAGGTTGCAAAAACCTTCTTCCAAATTGAAGGGTCCCACATTTTTTTCAATTCTTCCTTTGGAACATAATCTTTAATATTATTCATCCTGTTTCTCCTTCTTGCAATTCTTATTTCTTCATCAGTCAAAAATAAAGAATAACATTTAGATGGGACCCCTGGAATGACAAAAAACCCGATAACTGCTGTTGGCAACGAAATAGCAATTGCATCAATCAAGAACATCCATCTCCATCCCGCTAAGCCATGCACACCATTTAAAGTATCATATATTTTACTTTGTAATAGACCGGAGGTGACGGTTCCCAATAATTGACCACAAAAGAAGAAACAAACTCTAGAACTAATTTCGTCTGGTGCATACCAGCAACCCAAGATATATTGAGAGACTGGGTAATATGCAGCACCAAACGCATTTAATATAAATCTATAGGCTCTTAGTTCGGCTAATGATTTTGCTCTGTAGCAAGCGAAAGTGAACCAAGACCAACCTAAATCCATAAATGGCAAGATGATATGAGGAGGGAATCTTGGTAACAAATACATAAATGGCAGTTGGAAGACAATTGCACCAACATTTGCTATCGTTGAAGTATATATATAATCATTCCCTTTCATATGCAAATCTTCTTTCATACCTGAAACATATGCACTCGTGTAGTTTGAAGTATCAACAGATTTGGACCAACATAACATCAAAAAATAGAATGCAATGACAAGGTCCAGTTTGTATAATAAGTGCCTCTCTGCTCTCGTTTTTTTTGAATGGTTTGGGTAGAAGAATTCGTACCATGCACCACGTTTAAGTTCTCTATAATGTTTATTTAATCTGTACTCATATTCATTAAAAAAACTATACCAACGTCTACCCTTTTCATCTCTTAATTCGTAAGGGAAGTTTTTCTTAAATTGTAAAGCATCACCGTTCTCGTTAAATGCAATGTTTTCCTCTTTCACATCAATTGATCCTTTCTTTGATTGAATATCATTAGTTTCTGAGATAACTGTAGAGACCGTTGTAGTATCATCATCGTATTCATCTGAGACTATTCTCAAAGTTGGAATAAATTTCATTATACTTAATGTATTTTAACTAAAAATTTACCAGCGTTTCTATCGAGTGCTTTATTTCTAGTGGACAATAAGACTTGGGATCAAACAGTATATATTTGTAACTTGTTTAGAGGAGCAATAAATGAGAAAATATGTTTTGAGGAATAAACGCTGTCTTTATATATGTTAAAATAAATGATATTTCAATACATAATTTATATTAAAATGAAAGAATTTGTTGGTGGTTCAGATGCTGAGTCATTCAATTGTTACTCTGCTCTGCTTTGTTATAATGGTAAAACAGTTAAAATTGTTAGATGAATGACCCTCTTGACATACCAATATAGAGAACTAATAGTATATGTTGAATTAATTAACATTCAACATCATTCAACATCATTTAACACACAATAAATATATATATATATATATAAATTTATATAGAAGATTGTAGTAAGAATTAATTAAACATCTAAACTTGATTAATGATTAACAACAACTTGTTGTAAGATTATATAGCCTGTAGTGAGAGTTTTCTGTCAAATAGTTGAAAAATTTTTGAAATTTCCAAAGTGAATTGGGTTACAAGAGATAGAATGATTCGATGATTCGTATGTTGTGATACAATACAAAATGACTAAATTGAGTCATGGGCAGATGACTCGTTTTAGTTTAAAAAAAGTATCACGTGCTCAATATTCATCTAGAATAGAATATCATGTGGTACGAATAAGTTGGCTGTTCTGGTAGGAATAAGTGGGCCGGGTAAATCACAATATCAAGACACAAGAAGATAGAAAACGTATAATACATAATATACATATTTGCATATATATATAGGTAGTACCCGTATACATTCAATCAATTGATTTAATTAATAACGGTATTACACACTCTGTTGTGTGATTGATTCAATTCTAACTAACGTGTTCAATTTTTTTTTTATGATGTGAAAAGACCTCAGATTACACAATCTGTTCGGACCTGTTGTTGCCGCACCGGCTGGTGTAAATTACACAACAAAGACAAAAACGAATACAATATACGGTTGCAAGACAACATGTACTGTTCAGTGCACTATGATTTCTACAAAACTCCCGTCCTTCCCCCTCCACCTCCCCACCCCCACGTCCCCCATCGAACAAGTTAATTACATCTTTAAACATCAGTTCACATCAATTCAATTCTCTTAGTTTCCAACTGGAAGAGTTTTTATAAAATTAAATCGCGCGCTTAAAGTTTCTAACCGTTCGCAACGTTTTCTTAGTCTAAAATTTTTTTTCTCTCATAAATTACATTATATGCCCTTCATACCAAAAAAATAACAAGCGTCCGTCACTTAAAGAGTATAGAAAAAAATTGTTTTAAGACGGGGAGGGTCTGGTATGAAAAATATATCTAAGCTAAGTAATACTTACATACATTTCAAATGTATCCTATACGTAGATGTGTATACTACTAACAAACAGATCACATATATCTTTGTTGTATATGTAGAGAGGTCGTTGAATAGGTTATTTATAGTTCCTTGTTACTATATTAGTAGAGTTAGCCATCTTGTTTGAAGCAAAAAAAACAATGAAATCAAGATGATCTAGATGGATACCCAAGTGAGTGAATTAATTTGAATATTCAATGTTGTGTGTGTGTGTGTGTGTGTGTGTGTGCACTAAGTTGCAAGAGAGAATTATTCTTAACTCAAAATTATTCACAATAGTTGGTGTTTTATGTTTATTGTTCTTGATCTGGAGTATGCAGATATTGTTCTTACTATATATTCTTATATTCTTATATTTTGAGATGGTCCCAATGCATTTCCATTAGAGGAATGCATTACTTATCCACACATTTTTTATTATTAATCTGAGAAGTGGGAACAAACACACACTCTCTTCTTTTTTTTTGTCATTAAAGCACATGCACTCTTACTATTGTAATTATAGTAATCTCATACCCTTCAATGCTAGTACATATTATACATATATCTATTTTCTCCTTTCAATTCCACTATCTTCATATATATCCTCTCTCGCCCTTCCTTGGGGTATACGATTTATTTTACTTTCCTAGCAGTCGACATAATTCTGAAGTTTTAACTTTTAAAACTTCATCCACGGATGTCTCTTCACCTTGATGTGTTAATAACTGTTTGAGTTTTTTTATTTTGAGTTTTTGTAGATTCTTTCTTAATTTGATGTTTATACTTTTCATTGTTCTCTCATCCCAAAGAAAAAAAAAAGACTCTAAGAAACAATAGTTGTCTTAAAACTTTTTATTAAATTATCTCAACTTATATTATATCAGCCGGTTGTTAATTCGAAAAGATTAATATTATATTATTGAAAAGTAATTAATTGAACAGTCTAAATAAAACAACGTATTGAGAGAACATTGGATAAGCTTATTTATTTATTTATTTTTATTTCATGATATCATTAGTTTCATGAAATAATCAATTGCACACTTGTAATGTGAGAGATGTAATTAATATGTGATACATCTCCTCCACTCCTTTTCGGGATTATTGCTTCACTGATATAGAGTCCTGCCAATATATCACTTGTAAGTAAACAATCGATTTCTCAGAATATAAACATCACCCAGCAACCTTCACACATACGTACACATGCCCACCCACACACACACACATATATATAGAAGACATATTTCAGTCCTTTTTTTAATTATTTTTGGTTTCATCGAATGGAGGGATCCTTAAACCTTTCCTTTCATGAACACATACATATACATATTCTGATTATCATATAGAGATAAGGATCATCGAATAATAAATAGACTGTGAGTTTTCTCATACTATAAATATCACTTAATATTCTACTTGAGATAGTAATCATATAGTGAATAGATTGTGATCGCATCACGAACCGCTCGTCTAACTACAAATACTCTTTTAAAATTTTATTGATACATTGACAATGCTGTTAGTCTCGAGTATTCCAACATCAAAATTACCACAAGTTATAGGTTCCAATAATAAAGTTACATTACCCCCCATATCATCCTTTGATCATATCATCAAAGCTGATGAATATCAACACCAGTCTCAGCATCCTACAAATTCCCCACTATCGTCATCTAGTGTAACATCTTTTGGTGATTCAAGACAAAACTCCACAATTTCGTTGGATTCGTCGGTGTCACAAATGAGTGCTGCTTCCAGCTTGATGTCTCCAATCAGCAACCATTCATATTTATCACAGACAAGATCCAATTCAATTATAAACTTACCTTCAATTAAGTACGGTATCGATGGTATCTTGCAACACCAAAACACTCAACAGACGCCTGATCGTGGTAGTCCAGTAGATTTTGTAACTCCTTCAAGTTATCAAACTCCAATACGACCTTCGTTTACAGAAGTGCAACATAGTAAGACTTTTAAGAAACAGAGGAAAAAGAAAGAGTGTCACATTTGTCATAATTTTTATGCAAATTTATCAACTCACAAATCGACACATTTAACTCCTGAAAATAGACCTCATAAATGTGAGATTTGTGGCCATGGTTTTGCGAGAAACAATGACTTAATAAGGCATAAAAAGAGACATTGGAAAGATGAAATTTCAATTGGTAATAATTCAAACATTTCATTCAAATATTCTGATGTTGACCATTCAGATTCGATCAGTTTTGAACAATTGAAATCATTACATTCAATTAAAGGTAGTTTTAAATGTCCATTCAATTCCACTTTGGTTAAACTGGATATGCAAATTTATGCCCATAAATCAAAAACATTAAATTTTGAAACTTCGAATTGCCACCAATCTGGTATTTTCTCTCGTTGCGACACATATAAGAATCATTTAAAATCGTTACACTTCGAATACCCTCCAGGTACTAAGAAAGCCAATAGATCTGTGGTTCCTGGAAGGTGCAGACACTGTGGTAAAAACTTCCCAAATGTTGACTATTGGTTAAAAAATCATGTTTCAAAAACATGTGGTTATTCATATCATTAATGACCTTGATATGCACTTCTCTATGATCAAATATTAAATTTTAAAAATAAAAGCAGATATTTATGAACCTGCATTTTTCATTGCCTCCTATGACAATTTTATATTTATGATGGTAAGGCTTTACATTTCGTTTAAGAATACTTTGCATATATAAATGATCGGATATAGAATTATACAATTATTTATTTTAATGAACTAACGACAGTTAATTTTACAAGTGTTATACATTCGATTTATAAATAACAACCTATAACTAATTGAAGTTATACAACAATTCATACGCTACAAAATCTACCCGTAGACTCTGTATCTCGCAGAATAATTGCATCCATACCGCTTGTGTAATTTATTGGGACTCTAGTATATGAACCTGATCTATAATTAGACGAGGTTGACGATTCTACCCCATCATAAAATTCCATACCGTAACTCACTGTGAGGATCCAGCATCCGAAAGTATTTCTTAAAGTCTTGAATACATTTAACAGTCTAGAATACGTTGTTGTATACTGTTGAACGTTATTATAGTTGTCATGTGTAAAGTATGATATGTTATCAATAATTATACCAGCTAATTGTTGTTGATAATCAATATGACGAGGGAATTGACAATATTTTGTTAGCACTTCAATTGGGTTTTCAGTTAATTTAGTAAGAAATTTGAGTAAACTTTCAACGTTCAGTATGTCTGCTGAATTCAAATAGTAGATGCCAACTTTATTATCTTGCGAGTCTAACATTTTCTCCATATGAAACTCACCATCCTCATCAATCTCATTTAATTCATCAGTATTGCCATTAGAATTATCTACTAATACATTATGATTGTCTTTTTTCTCTAATAGATACTTCTTCCATGCAGATATTATATCAATAACCAAAATGGCTTTTTCATTACCTTTACCGTCAGTTTGTAACTTATTAATACATTCATCAATTAAACCACGTTTAAATGATGATAGTTTGAACCCATGTTCAATTAAATGCAAAAATTTTATTTCCTTATATTCTAGTTTTGTTTTATTTTGGTTGTTAGTTATTGTTAACAAACATTTTTCTAAATCAATATATTGTAACTGAGGTTTCTTGTAATCAGATAGTTTATAAACTCTACAGTTTTTAAGTATATCCATAACAAACTATTACAATCAAATATACTGCCGTCAAATATTTTAATCCAATCATCTTTAAACAATAAAAACAACACTGAAAACTAATATCTTCTTAATATATAGATTGAATGAACTATACTCTCATATAATGTATATTCGAATTTATTGATTATTTTGTTGAATTTTATGATTCTCTTTTTTTATTACGGAGAGAAGTAAGGTGACATTATTGAGATTTTTCAAAGATCAATTGAAATTCAACATATCTATTAGATAGAAAGATCGGTTGGAAATATAAATATATGTATATATATTTTATAAATACATTTATAATTTTATTTATTTATTATTATAAAGTTGTGTGAAAATTAATGCATTTACTTAATATCCTGATCTGTGTAACTGATACAAATTGTTAAGCATTTAGGAAGTACAAATAACACAAGTCAAATAACACAAGTCAAAAAACACAACAACAGAAAATGGCATCATTGTTGTACTATGTTAGATTTGTTTGGTTCATCATATTGTTGATGGTTTCAGCATTATATGGTGGAATTGCTTCTGTCTGCTGTACTATAATAAACAAACAAGAATATTCGCAATATTTATGCGCCAGGTTTTACTACTACATTATGAAATACTTATTCGGCATTGACGTTAAAGTTATTAATGAACAACCAATTTATGATTTACCATTTATTGCCATTTCTAATCATCAAAGTACTTTAGATATTCTAATGTTGGGTAGAATGTTTCCACCTGGATGCACGGTGACAGCCAAGAAGTCATTAAAATGGATTCCATTTTTAGGATGGTTCATGTCATTAAGTGGTACATATTTTTTGGAGAGAACCAACAGAGAGAAAAGTGTTGCTACTCTAAACAAAGGGTTGGAAGTTGTCAAAGAAAAGAAGAGAGCATTATGGATTTTCCCAGAAGGTACAAGATCTTACAGTACCACTCTAGATATCCTACCATTCAAAAAAGGTGCTTTCCATTTAGCTCAACAAGGAAAAATCCCAATCTTACCAATTGTTGTATCCAATACTTCTACATTAATGAATCCTAAGTATGGTGTTTTCAACAGAGGTTGTATCACTGTGAAGGTGTTAGCTCCAATTCCAACTGATAACTTACAACCAGAAGACATTGGTGAATTTAGCGAGAAGATTCGTCAACAGATGCTAAAAGAATTGAAAGAAAACGTTGGTTATTCAGAATACATTAATGACACCAATATTCCTCCAAATGTTGAAGATAAAAAAAACAATTAATTGTTAAATTCAATAGTGTTTTAATGCAACCTTGAAATTCGTGTATATGTGTATATGTATAGATATCAATTAAATTACATCAATAGTGAAACAGAGAAAGAGAATTTGTTAGAAAACCAATAACATTTCTTTGACTATCTTTGTAAAAAATTTAATAATAGATTAGATGTTTATTACTTTCATTACGTATGGAATATAAAAGACAATGTTATATTTAAAACCAAAATGCGGGAGAAACCTTGGGTTTTTCTTTTCATGAGAAGGTTTATTACTTCTGTATATCATTCAAATAGTTATCTATTTCATCGACCGAACCCAACCAAACCGAGGATTTGTCGTGGATACTTTTTGGCACAAGATCCAAGATTCTTTCACCTCTGTCGTTAACTGCTTTTCCACCAGCTTGTTCGACTAGGAATGCCATTGGGAATGCTTCGTATAGCAATCTTAATTTCCCATTTGGTGATTTCTTATCTGCTGGGTAGGCAAACAAGCCACCGTAAAGGAAAGTTCTGTGCATGTCAGCCACCATTGATCCGATATATCTTGAAGAGTAGTTTTTTTCGTTGTTGTTTTTCAACTTTTCAATAAATTGCTTAATCTTTGGATCCCAGAACTTCGCATTACCTTCGTTGATTGAGTATATACTTCTTGCAGGAGGCAGACGTAAGTCCGGTTGAGTCAAGATGAATTCACCTTTCTCGTTGTCTAATGTGAAACCGTTGACACCTGCACCTGTAGTCATCAATAGATGAGTTGAAGCACCGTACATTGCGTAACAAGCTGCTACCATATCTGTACCTGGTCTTAATACATCTGCAATTGTTCCCTTTGAGCCTGGCAAGAGTCTAAAGATCGAAACGATGGTACCGACTGAGACACCTGCATCTAAATTTGAAGAGCCATCAATTGGGTCGCAACAAACAGCGTAATTACCTTCATTATTGTTGAAAATGATCAAATCATCTTGTTCTTCGGAGACTAACACTTTTACGTTTTTAGAACCTTTCATTGTATTGATGAAGATTTCATCTCCTAAGACGTCTAATTTTTTTTGATCATCACCTGTTGAATTTGAAGTGCCTGATAAACCTACCAAATTAATTAATTCTGCTTTTCTTATTGTTTGTGAAATGAATTTGAAAGCGAACTGTAATGCATTTAATAGTAAAGTGAATTCACCAGTAGCAAATTTTATATCTTTTTGATTATCTAACAAGAATCTTGATAACGTAACGATATCAGTTTCGAAATTAGATTCCGATAAACGTCTTAAATCATTATCCAAAAGTGCAGGCATTGTGTGTGTGTGTGTATGGGTTGAGAGTATTGTAGAGTGTGGGGTTGTAACTGTGTACAGTTTATTGTTTTGTATACAATCATATATTGAATGTATAGGACTGAATATTATTCTATTCCTAAACATTCAATTCAAATGATAAAAAAGATCATCGTTTATATATCAATGGTTTGCTTCCCTTGCGCCTCCCCGCCTCCTCATTAGTAATTAGAACAAACCTTATATCATAAATCAAAATAGGCCAATTATATCCCAACTCTTATAAGACAGTTCAATTATTAAATAAATGCTTCATAATAATAAAACACCGGCGGTTAAATTTCGTTCCACAAGCCAAAGAGACTTTAAACAGCAATGCAATGAATTCCACAGCATTAAGGAGTACCTTAAATAAGAAGGAGCTTGTGTGTTTGTCTAATAGTTAAGTAATATGTTAGAAGAAGTATGTGCAATTGATTGAAACAATCTCAATATTTAATATTTGTATGTGATTTTAATTAATAATTTTAAAAAATAATAAATAAAAATAACTCCGGGGTATTGCAAGTTCGTCCCGGGGCTTTTTCCCCCGGCCACTTTGCAACTGCAACTGAGACTGCAAGTAGCAAGTAGCAATAGTTCTCATTGCTATTTGCAGTACTCTCTCTCTCTCTATTGTGAGAAGGGGAAGGGGAAGGGAGGGGGGGGAGGAAAAACGAGTTACGGAGAAGAGGGTGATGGCGTGGTGTATGGGTGGATTCGTTTCTCTTGTGCTTGTCTTTTTTTCCCTGGTAGTGTTCGTGAGTGTAGTCTTTCGGATGAATGGAGAATCACGCACGGCAGGCCATATGCCAGATTGCAAGATGTTTGTCGAAGTCGGAATTGGTACCGCCGTGCCACGTTTAACCCACTGCGTCACGTGCAAACGTGCAAACGTGCCGTCCACCCACACATCACACCTCCGCTGTCTTCCTTTTCTCTCTTTTCGTCGGTGGCCACACAATTTCTAAAAACTTTTTCGTGTTTTGTTGTATTCTCTCGCTCCCGACGACTGCCCGACGACACTTCTTTTCTCCAGTCTGCTGCCGTCTCTCCGGTGAGATCACGTGGCACGTGGCACGTGCTATTTTTATGGGCCACGTGTTGCGAGACGGGTAACTTGCCTCTTTTTTCGTTCGTTACGTGTTCTCTCCCATTCCACAAGCCAGCCCAGCCCAGCCCAGCTTGACGCGAATTTAGACAACGCAGACGCGTAAAATGGAGTGAAATTTTTTTTATTATTAGCAACATTTTATATAGTATCTAAGATTTGTCGCCGAAAAGAACTTCTCAATACATCTGAATTCATACTTGTTCACATACATACATACATATATATATAAATACATATATATATATGTATAGATCATGCTCATGTTTTGTTTAATATCCTTTTTTTCGTAAAACAACCTTTTTTTCTCATTTATTTAATATACAGTACAAAAGAGAACTGATTGTTATTGTATTTACAAGTTTCACATCACATCACATCACATCACACCATATCACATCACAAATGAAAGGTTTAATTTTAGTAGGTGGTTACGGTACCAGATTAAGACCATTGACCTTGACCCAGCCAAAACCTTTGGTCGAATTCGGTAACAGACCAATGATCTTACACCAAATCGAAGCTTTGGCTAACGCTGGCGTCACCGACATCGTCTTGGCTGTTAACTACAGACCAGAAGTTATGGTCGAAACTTTACAAAAATACGAAAAGGAATACGGTGTCTCCATCACTTTTTCTGTCGAAACCGAGCCATTGGGTACCGCTGGTCCATTGAAGTTGGCTGAAAAGATTTTGAAGAAGGACAACTCTCCATTCTTCGTCTTGAACTCAGATGTCATTTGTGACTACCCATTCAAGGAATTAGCTGACTTCCACAAGGCCCATGGTGGTAAAGGTACTATTGTTGCCACAAAGGTCGACGAACCTTCCAAGTACGGTGTTATCGTCCACGATATCCAAACTCCAAACTTGATTGACAGATTCGTCGAAAAGCCAGTCGAATTCGTCGGTAACAGAATCAACGCAGGTTTATACATCTTAAACCCAGAAGTTATCGACTTGATTGAAATGAAGCCAACCTCTATCGAAAAGGAAACTTTCCCAATCTTAGTTGATGAAAAATCTTTATTCTCTTTCGATTTAGAAGGTTTCTGGATGGATGTCGGTCAACCAAAGGACTTCTTGTCCGGTACTGTCTTATACTTGAACTCTGTTTCAAAGAAGAACCCAGAAAAATTAGCTAAGGGTGATAACATTGTCGGTAACGTCATGGTTGACCCAACTGCCAAGATCTCTCCAAACGCTAAGATTGGTCCAGATGTTACTATTGGTCCAAACTGTGTCATTGGTGACGGTGCCAGAATCGAAAGATCTGTTGTCTTAGCTAACTCCACCGTCAAGGAACACTCTTTAGTCAAATCTACCATTGTCGGTTGGAACTCTACTGTTGGTAGATGGTGTAGATTAGAAGGTGTTACTGTTTTAGGTGACGACGTTGAAGTTAAGGACGAAATCTATATCAACGGTGGTAAAGTCTTGCCTCACAAGTCCATCTCTACCAATGTACCACAAGAAGCTATTATTATGTAGAGTTGTTTTATGTCTTCAAAAATAAGATAACGTTTCCTTATAAAAATGAGTACATAATGATTAAATGAACAATTAATGTGCATTTGTTGATAAAAAAATTGAATATATTTTGTCAGTTTTCCAACAAAATTGTATACTTTCTAATAGATAATAAAATTTCCATATTTACAGATGTTTAATTACTTGATATAAGAACTTGTATTTACGTTCGTCCTGTAATCAAAATAAATCATGCATATAATATTACAACCATTTATTTAGGTATATACAACTATTCTAAATATCTATCTAAATTTTGATGATACTGTTCTAAACTTACACTCTCAATTGGTTATTACTAATTAACGCTCTCATTCGTCAGAGATGTTAATATTACATCAAGGTTCTTATCAACCTCAACAACATCAATTTCAGTTCCTTCGCTGATCATTTTTCTATATTTATGTATCTTGGTGTTATCTTGGATTTTATTAATGATTTTATTAACCAAAACATCTCTTGCTTCCTTTAACTCTTGATAGCTCTCTAAAATTTCATCTTTATCAAGATTTTGGGTGAATTTATTCTCATCAATGTCTTTCTTGGTTTCCAGACACAATTTCTGATAATAACCTGATTTTTCTATCGAGAATTGATCTTTCAATATTTTTTCAGCTATTTCTTTTTCAGTCTTCAATTCGTCTAATTTTTTAGTATTTCTTGTTAAGACATCATTAATTTCATTGACATTAGATATTTTAAGAATTTCTGCAGTTTTAACGTTGACATTTTTGATCGACTTAGAGACATTATAAATCGTTTGTTCTAAGTTCTCAACGATATCCTTAATTTTACCATAAGATTCATCATATTTTACAGCTAAGGCTTTAAACAAATTTATTACTTTAGGTAAGTTCTCAGATATCGACTTCGATGATTTAGAATTAAATTGCCCATTTTTGTTTTTGATTGATGCCTGCAGCGAGACAAATGATTCAAATAGTTTATTATCTTTCAAGTTTTTTAATTGTGAAATGGTTTTAACATCCTTACCTTGACTGTTTACAATATCATTCGATGATATATTATTATTGTTTAAAATGCTGTTTAATGCTCCATTCTCTATTAATGTTTTATAGAACAAAGTGTCACCATTAGTGGCTGCTATATGCAATGCTGTATTTCCATTGGAATCTTTACTGTTTATAAATTCTTCAATTTTATACTGTGGAGAATAATCTTTGATTTTAGATAAAACTAAATCAAGATAATATACAGCAGATGGCGTTGAGGATTTTCTTTTTACAATATGATGTAGTATAGTTTGACCATTAGAATCTAAATCGAATGCTGTTTCATGCAAAAGTTCAAATATTTTGGGGAATGTTCTTCTTGAATAACAATTATAAAACATTACACTTCTCATCAATGGAGTCTGACCTTGTGAATTTAAGGATCTAATACTAGTGCCGACGTTATACAAAGCTTCAGCAATAGGAAGATTACCCATAGAACAAGCCCAATGAAAAGCTGTATGCACTTCAGGGTCAATTGGTACATCGATATAAGGTGCACTGTTCTTTGGTGGATTCAATAGATTAAGTGGTGCACTAACATTTCCCTTCATATCAGTAGAAGTAAAATAGTCAACTAAATTTGATAAATACTTATTAACTTCATCATTTATATCAGTAGTAACATTCTCATTTGTATTGTGATTTGTATATCTTGGTATGGTTGATATGACTGGAGATGTTCCTACTGTGTATCTACTATCAAAGGCACCCCCGTCGTTCAGATCACTTGGGGAAGAAGGTAAGGTAGGGGTAGATGCATTTGTTGAATTTTGAAAATAAGCATGGTCATTATTCATATTGAATTGCTCTGCACCATGAATATTATTTTTATTTTCATCTTGATAATTGCCAACGTCGTTCGTAAATTGTTGAATCTTTGGGATATACGATGGCTGTTCAACATCACTTGACAAACCGTCATTTAAATCTATTTCCTTAAATTGATTATGCTCAGCAATTAATTGATGCTGAAGTTTGTTATCTGATTCTAGATTTTGTCCAGTATTTATATGCATTTCTTCAATTGATAAACCTTTATTTGGGTTTGTAATAAACGGAAGTTGATGAGTATTGATCGTGGAATTTGGAATTGCAGGTTTTGACAACAGACCGTTTTCCAATGCTTGTGTATCTTGCTTAATTTTTGCGGCAGTTTTTTTCTTTGCTTTTGGTGCTTGTTTAGGAGCGGTAGATGCAGGTCTACCTCTTTTTTTTGGTACTACAGCTGCATCATCTAATTTGGAAAGTAATGAATTATCAGAGCCTTTTTTAATTTTAGATTCAGATATACCTTTCACCTTAGGTGCCTTCGTTTTAGAAGCATGGTGGTGTTTTGGAGCAGGAGGTGGTGGAGCTTCCCCCGAAGCTTGCTCGAAATCAAACAAAATCTTTAAATCATTATATACATCAAACTTTTGCGCTAAACGAATAGCGATCGGTAAAGGCACCCAAGTACCTTGATATTTACCGAACCCACCTTGGACTTTTTCATGTGTCTCTTGAATAACTTCTTTTTCCAAAATCCTTGTTCTTTTAGCTTTTGCAAAATTTGCTGTTTTCAATATATGAGTTGCATTTACCCAACCGTCCTTCTTCCTTTTCATAATGGACCCGGTTGGATGCAAAAATTCATAAACATCCACATTTGAATATTTGGCAGAATAGATTTGATTAGACATTCTTTATTTGAATTGACTGCTCTATCTCTAGTTAAACTTCAAAATTTTCAACCTAATAGTATATGTTTTCTCAGCTTAATAATAGACACACACAAACAAAATGAAATAATAAAAAGGGAACAAACTAATGAATCCAATCTAGTATAATTGACCAAAAACCTATGAATACGATACAATCTTAGAAGCAGATTAGGTGTAAAATCAATGGTTGTAACAAAATCTCAGTCTAAAAAAAAATGGAAGGCCAGATATCCCTTTGGTTTAAAAGTCGATTGTTATTTATATAGCTACTTGAACTAAAAGTGATTACAAAGGATCGATATTACATTCAGAACATAATATCGTTTATTTATCATGTAGTAAATGCATGAAATGAAGAGATCTTTTGCAATATGTATGTTTTAATATTATTAAGTGTAATAGTGTTTTAAAATTTCAAATCAATATCTTTCAATTTCAAATTTTTGTTTTGTTATTTGGAAAGGGTTTTTAAGTTACCCGGGCTGAAGAAAGGCCACTATAATAGAGACAACATCATCGTTATAGTCGACTCTTCCCTTGTTGATGGGCTTCGAGTGTAAGTTTGGGTCATCTGGTGTACCATAGTAGTTATGATTAGCTCCCTCTATCATTGATAGTTGGTGGTTGTGATTTTGAAATAAATTTTGGTACTTTAATGCGACATCTGGGGGCAATACGTCATCTTTAGTACCATAGCAAGACAGGATTCTAATATTTTTATTGATTTGATCAAACAGTTCTGTGTTTGCCGATATATAGCTATCCATTTCTTTTTTATATATCCATTCGTTTGTATACGTATCTTTCTTGAGTAGGTTTGCGCTGTACCCATTATCTTCTATCCAAGTTGGATGCTGTAAGGTCAATTTTTTATACAGGGTCATTCCATCATATCTTGCAGAACAATTTACCAAATTTGGGATAACTACATTTTTCAATCTCACAAACTCAAACATTGAAATAACACCTCTTGAATGGGCTATAATCGAGTCGAAAACCAGTGAGGTATCGTTCTCAGTAATTGAATTGAAGCCATGTCCTTTTTCAGTAATCAAATGATAGATAGTCTCAATATCTTCAAGATCTTTTTGTAACGTTCTGCCATCCCTATCAGTAATCCATTCGGAATCACCATTGTTTCTAAAGTCCATTCTCAACACCATATAACCACGATCTGCCAACTGTTTGGCCAAACGTGGTCCATACAATGCATTTTTGTGTGATTGCATGCCATGCAGTAGTAAAATAAATTTCACATGGTTATCCACAGAATTTTCACATGGTTGCGTTAGAATGCCGACTATACCCTCTTTTTTGTGATAAGCATCATTTTTTATGTTGACCAGCAGTTCCTTGGTTCGTAATTTAATATGTTTCGGTACTTCATCTATAACAGAACAATAAATCATCTCGTTGGTTCTTGTCAAACAAGGGGGACCAACAATGAAATACTCACTGTACGTTCACACATTACTAGTTTGCTTAAATTACTAACCAACCCTTTTCCGAATACCAATTGAACAATGTTTATATCTACATCAGTACCCTTTGAATGAAGTTAATGGTAAGTCTGCTCATCACGGGGATGGAGATTATATCTTTCGATCAAATATGTTCACGTGACTTATTACTGAGTGCCAAGAGATACCGACACATACACTGTCAGGATAATTTTATATTTAAAAGAAGCTCTTGTTGGTGTTATGTACAGATGTATTCGGGATGTACTTGTGTTTAAAGAGTTGTAATTTGAAACGCTTCATAATGTATTATGAAGCGTTTTCATTAAAAGGGATTAGCCATGTCTGTTCTGCAAGAGAACATTGCAGCCTCCATCTGCAATGGGTTGAATGAAATCAACAAGACATAATAATATTTGCTCAGATGTTGCAATTCTCTATATATATATATTGTATCGTCTACCCTCCAGGTTGGCCCTTTACCAGTGTGTGGATTCTAAATTACCTGACAAAACTCTCTCCTTCTGACTCTGTCTCATTTGGGCCTATGGTACACTAAAGCCTTCTTCACCGGGGTTAACGATCGTCAACCCAGGATAAGAGATAGAGTCAGTGTCACAAGCATTTGAACAAAGTACCTCTCCTTCCCTCTAGTTGTCTTCACTACAGCTCGCTGTTCCATTTGCATTTGTGAACATTCTTTCATCTCGAAACTCCGACTTCCCAATTGGGATAGAGAAGCCTTGTCGTTTCTTTTATTACCGCTTCCGGAGAAGTCTGCGCGCTCTCGGCGCGCAATTATACGAGACACCCCTGCGCAGATACTCTGCATACCGTATTTTTTTTTTTTTCTTTTTTTTTAATTTTGAATCTAGCATGCCTCTACTGAGTTTTCTTCGTGAAAACTAAGCCCATAAATTGCTTTTTGAGAAGAAAAAGAGGAAAGAGGCAAACGACACCTGAGAAATGTTCGTACGACACCTCTCCAGGGCACCCACCCCCCGGCCCGTTCGAGGAAGCGATTGATGCAAATGAAAACATGAAATCTGGTGTCCTCGATAATATATATAACCATCAAATGATCAAATGATTTGAATACACATATATTATGTATATTATGTATATTTAATTGAAGGTAGTGTGATTGAGTTATTTATAGTGTTGAATTGGAAGTGACGTGTGGCACTATTAGACACACAGAAAGATATAAGAATGACAGGAGACGATATTGATAGAGTTCTCGAGGCAAAGCAAGAACTTGTGTTGAAACAGTTCTGGTTCTATCTGCTAAGATTTTGGGATGGGGAACTAGACGAAAGTAGTTTGGTTGAATTACTCGCTCGGATAGATGAACATAAAACTGAGGAACCTCAGAAGGCTTCCTCATATTTTGGTTGGGGCTCCAAGAGTTCGTCGAAGACCGAGAAGAAGAGCACACCATTAGATTTCGATCCATTCGAAAAATATGCTGTGGATAAAGTCGCAAGTGAAACTTTATTTTGGAATTCTTTAAATAAAGAATCTCCGGATAGTTCCGTTTTGAAATTCTTAAGAGCTAGGAAATGGCATTTTGAAAAATCCATTTCGATGTTCTCAAAGGCTTTGAATTGGAGAATAACAAAATTCGACACTTTGCAAATTATTAGAGGTGGAGAAAGAAAATTTCTTAAGGATAATAAACAAGGTGTGATAAAGAATCTTGAATTACAAAAAGCTGTTATTTGTGGTTATGATGTTAATGATAGACCAATTATTGTTGTGAGACCTCGCCTACATTACCCGAAAGACCAAACCGCACAGGAACTGGAAGAATTTGCATTATTAGTCATTGAACAGGCAAGGTTGTTCTTTAATGATCCAGTTTGTTCTGCAACGATCTTTTTCGACTTAACAGATTTCACTATGGCAAACATGGACTATACACCAGTGAAATTCTTGGTCGAGGTATTTGAAGCATACTACCCTGAATGTCTGGGACATTTGATGATTCATAACGCACCTTGGATATTCTCACCAATATGGAACGTAATTAAAGCTTGGTTGGACCCAGTTGTTGCAAGCAAAGTCATGTTCACTTATAACAAAGATGATCTATTAAAATGTATTACAAAGGAAAATTTACCAGAATATTTGGGAGGTGAAAATGCATTTGATTTTGACCATTATACAATACCTGATGAAACTGCCGATGAAATGCTTGAAGAAAATGATGAAAAAATGACAATCATGAAAGAAAGAGGAGGAATTATACGTGAGTTCAAAAAAGTTACTTTAGATTGGATCAAAACTGAGGATGATGCCAGTTCGCAGACTTTATTCAAGCAAAGACTGGAGCTGATGCACAAAATGTCTGAAAATTACAAAGCACTAGATCCATATGTTAGATCAAGATCAACATATGACATAAACGGAGAATTAAAATTATAAAGAATCAAAGTAAATACTCTGACAAAGTTTTAGGCATCGTCGCTCGATCTGTCGCTTATTTAATTATATATAATAATAATAATAATAATAATAATAATAACTTAATAATAACAAACTTATCAGGGTTGAATAAGAGAACATATCGGTAGTAGAAAAAAACTGACAATGGTCATTAAAAATAATTAATATTCTTAACATTCAATACATAAATAACGAATGTTACAATATTCGAGGTTTAAGCTTTTCTTAAGCTTCTTTTGAAGGAACGCGTATAAGATATATAATGTAAAAGAAAAGTAAACAATAAATGTTGAATGTAATGAGATATCTCTTGTGTTTTGTTTAAAACAAATATATATTGCTATCTGAGAATATCATTAATACCAAAGAAAAACTTAATATAGAGCGTTACTTAGAAATACTTTATGCATCAATGAATAGTTCGACAATGCTTTCTACATTGGACGAGAAGCTGGCACTTTTGGTGGATTACGAAGAGAACTCATCTCATAACCTTTTAAAAGATCTATTGGATGAAATATTTGCGTTGATCGAGGAAGGTGGTTTAAACAATAATCAACTAATTATACTCATTCATTTTGTTAATGATTCGAATACAATAACAGCCTCTACTAAACTGTATTTGATACAAAATTATTTCCTTCCAAATGAACCACTCAATGCAGCATTTATTAATGAAGTGATTAAATCTCTAGGATGTCCTAGCTTATCTCAACAATACAAGTTCTATCCCGCAAGACAAATACAAATATCTTTGGTTGAATGGCTAGTCCAAACTTACTTTTTATGGGACCGTGTCACTAATGAAATTAATGAATCAATTTGGTTACATTTATGGCAGTACGAATATTTACAAAAATGGATGACTTATATTATTATATGGACTACAAAGTCTAGGAATAATGTAAAAATGTGGAAAATTCAATATCTACAAAAATTTGCTTGTAACATAGGGTATTCAGAAGCAAACATTTACACCGCTGCGATATTAAATAGATATACATCAATAATTGGTCATTCACCATATATATCTGATATCATAAAGAAATTAACATGCAATCAAAGAAGTTTACAAAATTTTTATAATCTAGAATTAAATTTAGATTATTTAAAAAAATTAAGCTCAATTCTTACCAATTCTCAAAAACCTCTAATGTTAAAACAAGAATCTGTCAAAATTCAAATGAATTCTTTCAAATCACTGTTGAACACATCAAATAAGCTCATACCATTGAATTTTAATAGCTATCTGAACAGACCACCTTCAGGTAAAATTTACTTGCCAACCTTAAAAAATAACAAGGAATTAATATCAAACTGGACAAATCTGGAAATACCCAACAATTTGGAATATGTATTTGATGAAAATATTCTTCATACATCTACTATCATAACATTAGTTAATATTGCTGGAGATAAAAAAAGTCAGGATCAAATATACAACTGGTTAGCTGTTCAATTAAAGAGGTGTTTTAATAAAAATGAAAATTTAACTATGACTGAGAAAGAGACTATCATCAAAAAAGTTAGTGTCCAATGTATGATAAGTACTCAATTTTTAGATATGTTGGCTACTGAGTTTTTGACGACTGAATATATCTCTAGAGATTATTCGTTCTTCGAACTACTATTGTCATCATTAGTTCCTAATATTGTACCCTCTCATAGTCTTGATATGAGAAGAACAATTTTGAACATTTTGGCCATTGTTTATCTTTGGCAAAATAAATATAATAAACCAAACACGTTGAAATATACTTTAATTAAAAGCATTCTAATCATGGTCAATAATTGGTTAATTAATGCAAAGTTCAGAAAGGACTTTCACACAATAATACTTGCATCCCAAATTGTTAATGATATATCAAAACTGATAACCACCGTTGACCTTCATAATATCTCTAACCGTAAAACTTCAATGAATATTGTTTTATTGTTTGATATAATCCTTGCATTCCCAAGGTGGTGTTATGAAGATGATGATATATTAAATAATGTCATGATTCCACCATATATGATGAATAATATTTTGATCACGGATGATCCAATGATTTTAAATGCATGTTGTAAATATTTAATCAAATCTAAACAATTGTTGCAGAAAAAGAATAGCGATTATGCAATTGTTAACTGGGGGAACCAGTACATCCTTGATCTCACAAACTATTTATGGAGAAACAAATTAACAACTTCAAAAAAAATATTCAGTTTACCAAACGAGTTCATTAAACAAATCACTAATAATATTTATTTTCCCAACGTAGAAAATGTTGCAAAAACGATTTTTACAATTACAGGTATTCCTTCACTAAGTTATTTATCTAAAGAATTCTTAAGAAACAGTGAGAATCGTATGGGTACAAGAATACATTATCAAGGATATTTAACAGAAGAAACTTTCAAATATTTTATAAAAGAAAATAAACTTCAAACAGATAACAAAATTGCAGGATTATGGTTTGAAAATGTAACAACGTTACTTGAACTAAAAGTAAAGATTCTACAGAACCTGAAGCAAGATAATTCGTTGTACACTGATATTGCACAGTTCTTATTTACCTTCTTGAAAAGTTTGTCCAAATATAACGAACCTGAAGATTCGACTAGTCTAGTCACAACACATTAGCAGACAATCATCCCAAAACTGCAAACGGCATATAAAATAGATATTTTAAACAACAGTAAATAGTAGATCTATAATTAAGACAATTATACTCATCATAAGTCTATACCATCAATATTAAATAAAAGAATAGACTCAACCATTCTCACATCTCTTTTCAACCTTCTCTGTATTATTCGCGTTTATAATTTTGAGATTAAAGATCAAAAGTTTATTATTGATCAATATTTGTTTATAGATACACAACGATGAAGATAAATGTTTATGAAATTTTTAAAGAAACTATCAGATACAAGTTTAATACCAGTAATAATCAACATATAGAATATCATATACTTCGAATTACGCAAGAATATATGTTAAGTTATATAATATAGATAGATAAAAGAATATAACTACAGATACAGTAAACATCACAGTTATAAATAAGAAAGGTGTCGACTGGCAATGTCTGTCAGTACAGTAAGTAAGAAGAGACTACGAGAGTCAGACAATGGTAATGGAGATACATCTAATATAGAGATTGGTGAACACACGAATCTTGATAATGAAGATACTAATGATTCCATCTCATCAGGTAATAGTGTCAAACGAAGAAGAAAGCACGAATTTGCAGCAATGACTCAGTATAATGATTCTCAAGGTAGTCAACCCATTAATGGCGGTGAAATGTTAGAAGAACCACCATCTGGATATATCAAGAGAATAAAATTAAGAAACTTTATGTCTCATGAAAATTTCGAAATGGAATTTGGGCCAAGGTTAAATTTTATTGTGGGTAATAATGGTAGTGGTAAAAGTGCAATCTTAACTGCCATCACAATTGGTTTTGGTGCCAAAGCAAGTGATACAAATAGAGGTAACTCTTTAAAGGATTTGATCAGAGAAGGTTGTTATTCAACAAAAATTAGTATTGTTCTCGAAAATGGTAAATATGGTTCTTATAACCAAGACGAATTTGGTACAGAAATTATAATCGAAAGAACTATTAAAAGGGACAGTGGATCACACTTTAGCCTAAAGTCACAGTCAGGAAAAGAGATTAGTTCGAAAAAAAAAGATATTCAAGCAATAATAGATTATTTTTCCGTGCCAGTATCAAATCCTATGTGTTTCCTATCACAAGATGCTGCAAGATCATTTTTAGCAGCATCTACTCCCACAGATAAATACTCGCATTTCATGAAAGGTACATTATTACAAGATATTAATGACAATCTAAACAATGCTAGAGAAATCACAAAAAGTGTTCAAGAGAAAATGGTGATTCACTTAGAAAGTTTGAATAGTTTAAAAGAAGAATATAAAGATGCAAAGAGCTTGTTAGATGAATTAAGTCAAACTAGTAATTTCACTGAAAGAAAAAAGATTTTACAAGGTAAGTCTTTATGGATTGACATCAAATTCAATAGAAAAAATCTTGAGAAATTAAAGACAGATTCCCTTAATTATCAGAATAAATTAAAAGTAATTGAAGAAAAAACCAAAACAAGAACAGATAAAATTGAAAGGTACCATACCGATAAGCTAGCAATGGAAGAAGAAGTCAAAAGAAGCGCTTTACTTGTTGCTGAAAAAGACACACATTACCAGCAAATTAAAGATTCTGTTCGTACTGTAAAGTCAAAATACGAAGAAGAAAAGCTTAATCAGATAGAAGCTGAAAAAAATATTCAAGAATGCAAAAGAAAAATTGAAGCTTTGGATAAATTTATTTTACATTTAGAAGAGCAACTGCATAAGGAGATGGGTGGTGATAAAGATCAAATGGGAATTGATTTAAAAGATTTGGAAATTGAGAATAAGAAACTTGCATCAACATTAGATACATTGGCTATTAATTTACAAAACCTTCAATCAGAAGAAATGCGTATTTCTCAAGAAGCTAGACACGAAACAAATAGTTTAGAGTCCAGCATTAGAGAGAAACAGAATGAACTGAAGAATTTATCAGCAGGCAATAATAACTTTTTACATAATTTTGATAGAAGATTACCTCAGTTACTCCAATTAATCGAAAGAAGGGCTAACGAATTCAATAGGAAACCTCTGGGTCCTTTAGGTTCATATGTAACAGTGAAAACTGAATTTGAAAAGGATTGGACTCGTGCGATTCAAAGATATTTGTCATCCTCTTTGAATGCTTTTATTGTTTCATCACTCGAGGATAATGAATTATTGCGTAGAATGTTTAGAGAAGTGGGGATCAAAAATGATATAAGAATATTTACATACTCCAAGTTAGAGGCTTTGGATTTCACTTTTGGGAAAGCTCAATCGAAATACCCAGTTCTTGTCGATGCAATCGAATTTTCAAATACAGGTGTGCAATCATTATTTATTGATCAACATAAGATTGAAAAAGTGATATTAATTCCAAATCATGACGAAGCTAAAAGTTATCTTGATAGAAGACCAGTCAATGTTAATTTGGCCCTATCTCTAAGAAATGAAACTTCTGGTTACCAATTAGTTGGGGGATTTCGATTAGATACTGTTGATTATCAGAATAAATTACAAATTAAAGTGGGATCTTCTTCCAAAAACGAAGAAGCTTACTTAAAAGATTTGATAAGGGAAGAAAATATGAGATTGACTGGAAAGAAAGATAGGTATCAAGAAAGAATTTTGGAAGTTCGTGATAAGTTGCGTTCAGCTGACAATGAATCTCGAGATGTTCGTCTGAATATGAAAAAAAATGATAAAAAGATTAAAGAATTAAAGGTTAATATGAATAAAGTTGTTGATACGGGGGTATTGACATCAAAACAAGTTGATAAACAGAATCAAGAAAAAACTATAATTGCTTATCAAAACAGTATCGAGCAAATAACGTTAAATTTAACAGCAATTGCAAATGAAACACATCCATTAAAAATTAAATTTGATGATGCCCGTAATGAATTATTGACTGCTCAGAATAACTTAAAAAGTATGAAAGATGAAATAGATAATAGAGAATCTTTGATGGAAAAGTATAAATATGATATACAAATATATCAAGAAAAGGTTAAGTCATATTCAGATATAATAAATAAAATTGAAGAAAATGTTTCATCTTTACAAGAAGGTATAGATAAACAAGTAATTACTGCTAATGAATTCTGTACGCAAGAACAAATAGATGACCCTGATTTACCTTCTACACAAGAAGAAATTAAGGAAGAACTGGAAAAACTATCTCGAATGATTAAAAGAACCGAGAATAAAGCAGGATTTACTCAACAACAGGCTATTGATTTATTCGAGAAAAGTAAAAATAAATACAAAGAAAGTCAGGATAAATATGTAAGTATCGATAAAACATTAGAACATTTATCAAAATCTATTCAAATTAGGGTCCAGAATTTACAAACTGCTCTGAAAACCACTTGTTTAGATGCAGATTTAGATTTCAGAGCATCATTGAGAGTAAGAAATCTGTCTGGGAATCTATCTTTTATCACTAAATCAAAAAGGTTAGAAATATATATTCTAACTAGCAATGATAATAAGCCAAGAACTATAGATAATCTTTCTGGTGGTGAAAAATCATTTGCACAAATGGCATTGCTGTTAGCAACATGGAAACCTATGAGATCAAGGATAATAGCCTTAGATGAATTTGATGTATTTATGGATCAAGTAAATAGAAAAATTGGAACTGGTTTACTTGTTAAAAAGTTAAAAAATCAAAATAGAACCCAAACAATAATTATTACACCTCAAGATATTGGTAAAATTGCTGATGTAGATAACACGGGTGTTAATATACACAAAATTAGAGACCCTCAAAGGCATAATAATTCAAATTTTTATGATTCGTAATTTATAAATTATTTTAGAATTATATTTCTTTTATATACAATTTTAATAAAGCAGTGATTTCTATAATATAATGAATCACATGTAATTATTCAAAAACATGAGATGTCAAACTTTAGTTATTCTTCGTCGCTAGCTTCATCATCAGAAGACAATTCCACCCCGAGATCGATTAGTTTTTTTTTATATGCAGCATTCTTCTCATCTAAATCAGTAACTAATAACATCAAATCATCAACTTCTGAACTATCACTTTGCTTATTTCTCAATTCACTATTTTCTTGTTTTATATCATTTAACTGTTTTTTTAGAAGTTCTAATTCCTCTAATTGTTTTGAAGATCTCTCAGTTAATTCCATTTGTTCAGTCGATTCTGATTTTAATTTTATATTTTCCGCTCTCAATTCTTCATTTGATTTTGATAACTCATTATATTTATCTTGCATTACATTATATGAATCGAGTTGAGATAAAAGTGAAGAATTTAATTCATGAGCCTTAGAAATATCTGATTCAAGAATGGTTTTAGAATCTGAAATGGATTTAATTTGTTTTTCTAAATCATTACTTTTACTTGTTAATTCCTGATTTACAACTTCAAAACCATCTCTCTCTTTTATTATTGACTGTAGTTTATTTGTCACGTCATCATAATCCAATTTAATAGAGCTTAGTTGCTCATTTAATTCTTTTGTAGAGTTCAATTCTGCATTTAATGTATCCATATTGGAAACACTTAGGTTCAAATTTGAGATATCTTTTTCTAATACAGCTATTTGAGCTTCCAAACTCCCAATACTCGATTCTTTCTGGGCAAGATCATCTCTTAAAATTTTTACCTGACCTTCCTTTTCGACGTTAATTTCTTCTAATTCTTCTTTACAGGAGCGAAGTTCATCTTCTAGTTTAGAGGACTTAGTGGTATTAACAGATTTCATTTCATCAATTTCATTATTTCTGGTTATCAATTCCTTTTGTAAAGTGTCAATATTATTTTTCAAATCTTCAATTTCAGTATTTTTGTCTTTAGTACTGTTTAGCAATTCTTCCTGCAACTCTTCAATCTTAGAACTATTTTGAAAATTACTTTTCGACAACTCATCTGTCAACTCTTCTATTTTACTTTCATTTTCTTCAGTTAGGTTAACTAATTTTTCTCTTTCTTCTTTAATCTCATCGAGAGAAGATTTATATTCAGTAGATTCCTTCTCTAACGCAGCCTGTCTTTTCAAATAGTCCGATTTCTCTTCTAGAAGTTTCGAAATTTCTTTATCTTTCACAGATAATTTAATATCGAAATCTTCTTTACCTAATTTGATCTCTTCATCTAATTGAGCGACAGATGTATCCTTTTCTTTTTCTATACTCGAGATCTCTTCTTTTAATAAAGAGATTTTCTCATGTAACTCTTCTGATTCTTTTGTTAATGATTTAATCTTTTCTTTTGAAACATTAGCAGTTTCTTGTAATTTATCAAATGAATCCTTCTTGGAATTTGCGATATCTTTGTATCTGTTCACATCTTTTTCTCGTTCATCGATAAGTTTTTGAAATTTGTCTAGTTTTGTTTTCAAATCATTTCTTTCTAAGATAATGGTGTCTCGTTCTTGTGTAATTGTATCCAATTCGCTGTTAATGTCTAATGATCTGTCCTTGAGATCATTCACTTCCTCAGTTAGTTCTTCTAATTTTTTATCTTTTTCGCTAATTACAACTTTCTGTGAATTCACATCTTTCTCTCTCTCATCTTCTTTAGAACGCAATTGCTCTAGTTGTGATTCAGCATCGTTTAACTTTGTTTGTAAAGTCTCATTATTTTCAGTTGCGGTTGATAATTCAATTGAAAGCTTTTGAACTATTTCTTGAGCTTCCTGTAACTGCTTTTCATTAACAGCAGTTACATCATTCGAAGATTCTAGTTTGGATTCGGCATCGGCAACTTCTTTTTTAACAGATGACAGTTCTTCTTTTAAATCTTTAAGTTCTGACTCATACGACGCATTTAATTGTGAAACTTTATCAAGAGTTTCAGTCTTTTCCTGTAATTTATTTTCAATATCTTCGAATGTCTTTGATAAACTTTCATATTTAGAACTTATTTCATTGATACTATCAATATTTTTTTTGGTTTCATCTGAAAGTTCTTTGATTTTTAACTCCTTTTCTTGAGTCATTTGATTTGATTCCTTTAATTCTATACGCAAAGATTCAAGTTCAGATTCGATTTCATTTATTTCTTCTTTGAGCTCACTATTTTTTTTTTCCGAAGTGGCAACAGATTCAAGGTTAGATTTTGTTTCAGATGACAGTTTAGTCAATTGGTTTTCTAATGATTCAATTTCTGTTAAATGTTTTAAAATTGACTCTTCCTTTGATTTCAATTTTCCTTCTAAAAGTATGTTGCTATCCTTCGTTGAGCGCTGAGAACTTACAGCATTTGATAAATCTTCTTTCAGTTTCGAAGTGTCATTTTCAAATTGTGATTTGATTTTTTGTATTTCTAATTCCTTCTTATTAGCTGCTTCTTCTAATCTTGTTATTTTTTCTGAATACTCTTTTGTGATATTATCAGATCCTTCGTTTAAAGATCTTCTTTCCTGTTCAAAATCCTCAGTCATCTTACTAATCTTTTCTGCAAAATTTGATTCTTTAACTAATGATGAATCTTTTTCTTCTTTTATTGCCTTATTTAGTGATTCGAGTTCTTCGTGTAATTCAATTTTCTCATTTAATAAATGCTCTGCTTCGCTAGTTTTAGAATCTAGTTGAGTTTGTATATCCTTGATAAATTTATTTAAATTTCCAGTTTCTTCTGTTCGTTTTTCTAAGTTAGACTGTAAAGTATCCTTTACTTCTTGTAAGTTTGATAATTTTTCTTGTTTGATTTCCATTTCTGATTTTAATGCATTATACTTGTCATTTAAATTATTTAATTCATTAGAAAGTTCAGAAAATTGTGCTTCCTTTTCAACTGACATTTTATTGTTGTTCTCTATTAAAATATTTTGGGACTCAATATCATCTTTTAATGATTTAATTATATCAGACGTCTTTTCTTTCAAGGTGTGGAGTAATTCTGACTTTACATTTAGTTCGGAAATAAGAGATTCATTTTTCTCATGGAATTCATGTTTTTGTCTTTCATATTCCGAAATTTTATTTCTAAATTCTTTTAATTCATTTTTGTGATTATTTATTAATGATGATTTTTCTTGATTCAAAGAATCTAATTGTTTTTCATGGCTCTCATTATCAGATTTCAACGTTTCCATTAGCTTGTGTTTTGCTTCTAGGATATTGTCTATTTCCAGATTCAATTCTGTAATTTTTACATTTAAATCATTTTCGTTGCTCTTATTTTCAGACTTCACCTTTTCTAGCTCCAATTCAAGGTTTTGTATCTTGTCATTAGCAGTATTCAATGATGATGAGTTATTCGTTTTTAAATCCTCTATGGTTTCTTCCATTTCCTTCACAAGTTTCTCATTTACTAATTTTGATTCTTCTTGGACTTTTTCGCTTTCTTCAATCTTTAATTTTAACACCTCTATCTTGTCCATATATTCTTGTTCCTTTTCTTCCATACCTCTTTTAGTATTTAATATAGAAGTATTCAGATCAGCCAAAGAAGCCTCCTTCTCGCTCATTTGTTCATTTAACGCCTCAAGTTGGTTATTCAAGTTTATTACATCATTGGTTAATTTTTCCTTTTCTGTCATTACAGAGTCATATGATTCAATCTGTTCATCGTATTTTTCTTTTATATGAAGATATTCCTTTTCTGAATGCTCTGCCTTATCTTCTAATGTCAAATTTTCTTCCTTCAAAGATTTAATAGTATTTTCAAATTCGGAAATTGCGGCCAACTTCTTTTCTAGGAGTATATTTAATTCATTTCGTTCGGACTCAATTTCTGTTATTTTCTTATCAAGGTTTTCTATTGTAGAATTATCTCTCTTTGAGGCAGATTGAACTTCAAGTTTTTCATCTTCGAGTTTTTTGATTAATATCATATCATCTTCGTTGATTTTCTCCAGTTTTTCTAAATTAGATTCAAATTCATTAATTTTATCTTTAAGATCTGTGTTTTCAATATTAACATTTTCTAATTTTACTTTTATTTCTTCGAGTTCAGAACTTTTTGAAGCCATTTCAATACCCTGTGATGATAACTGTTGCTCAAGGTTTTCTTTTTCATTATTGAGCGAAGCACGTTTATCTTCCATCTCTAAAATAGTTTCATCTAACTTCTTGATTTTTTCTTCGTTTTCAACCTGGGCCAATTCCAGTGATTCTGTTTTTTGTTCAATTTTCAACTTTTCTGAGTTTAAGATTTTCATATTCTCTTGAATATTTGTCAGCTTCTCTTTGGTAGAAGTTAATTCAAGATCTAGAGAGCTTTTTAGATCAGATAACTTTTCAGTATCAATTTTTATATTAGTCAGTTCATCAGTCAGTTGTTCGATCAATTCATCTTTCTTAGAAACGATTTCAGAATTGGACTTCTTTTCACTTTCTAATTCTTTAATGTTTAATTCTGCTTCTTCTAATAATTTTTCCTTTTCCGAAAGTAGCTTATTGGTAGTTTCAATTTGTAATCTATATTCAGAAACCTGTCCATCAAGTGATTTAATATTTGATTCTAAGTCAGAAGCCTTGGAGGCAGCGTCAGCCTTCGATTGCTCTAACTCCTCAACTTGTTCATTGATGCTAATTACCAATTCTTCTAATTCTTCCTTTGAATCTTCTAACGACTTCTTTTCATCTTGGTGAATACCTTTTAACTTTTCAATTTTTGATTCTAAATCGGTTATTTTTCCAATCAAAGTTTTGTTCTCAGTTTTTAATTCGACATTGTTTGCCTTGATATCATTTAACTTTTCTGTTAAGGAGGAAATTTCAGTAGAATTAGCTTGCTGGCCTGCTTCTACTTTTTGAATTAATAAGTCACGTTCTGTCTGAAGTTCTTTGTAACTTGCTGCCAAAGATTTCAATTTTTCAGTTAACTTTGGAACAAGGGCATCATGACTTTGAAATTTTGATTTGTATTCCTTCAAGTCATTTTCTGTCTGTGACATTCTCTCATTCATCTTTTCAAGTTCAGATTGTTTGGAGTTTATAGTGTTCATTAATTGTTCTATTTTGGCATCCTTGTCATGTAATTTCAAATTCATCTCATTTTCCTTTTCTTCTAATTCACGGGCATGATGATTTAGTTCGTTTTGAAGTCTCCCTTTTTCCTCTTTTAAAGTATCCAGTGATGAAGTTAATTGACGAAGTTCATTATTCATCTTGTTTATTCCATTCTGAGCCTTCTCTTTCTCTTGCTGTGCTGTATTAAACTTATTTTCTAACTCTTCAATCAGCTTCTTTTTCGCACTTAAAGTATCATTTAATGAATTCAAATTGCCTTGTATATCAGAATTTGATGTGTGTAAAGTTTCATTTTCTTTTGAAACTTGATCCAATTTTTCAGATAAAGAATTTAATTCTAATTGAATGTTTTCATAATTTTTTTGAACATTAGAGTTTTCTTGCTCCAGGTTAGAATGTTTACTATAAACAGATTCATATTCATCTTTTAGTCCAGCAAGTTTTGTTTCCAGTTCTTCAATTTTATATTGTGACTCTTTCTCAACAGTACTTAATGAGTTTTTTAATTTTATGCATTCTGATTGTAATTCTTCAAACGTCTCATAAGATAGTTTTGTAATAGGCTCCTCATTTGGATCATGCGATAGTGCAGACCTTATCCTAAAATAATTATTCTGCACTAATTCAATAAAAAATGAATTAAAATATACTTCAGGTAAACCAGTTTCATCGACCTTTGGTTTCGAAAAATTTATATTATGTAATGTTTTGGCAAATAAAGAATCTTCTTTAAATTGTTTAATTCTTGACGCGTAATTATCAATTCCCATTGTTTTTGTGATGAATGTATGATATTCAGCTCTAGGGAATGGAGAATTTTTTGTCGAAAATTCGAAAGAAATACCAATTAACATTGTAACCAAACACTTTATTGTTATATCATCACCTTGTAGTTGGTATGAAAATGATAAAATTGATTGAAGGCTTGGTTTATTTGATAAAAATTCGTTTGTAGCATTAAAATCTGAATATAACCAAATTATTAAGAAGCATGTGTAAAATATGGGTATACGCACATCATCTTCATTTAAACTCGTAATTAGTAATTCACTTAAGGTTTGGATTGGATTCATAATATCGGTATCAGAATCTCCATTATCACCCAATTCAGCAGCATTAACAGAGTTCAAATTCATAATCAATTCTCGATGTGACATATGATTTGGATTTTCTTCTTCAATAAAATATGTTATAATATCACTTGAAAAATATAATTTGTATGGATTTAATTTAAGATCTGGGTCATAATCAAAAACAGCTTCGAATATATTACTTTTTATATTGTAAACTTTATTATTGTCAACATGGTCTGTTTCTCCCCTATATTCATTAATTTGATCTTTCAAAAAGATATTTTGTGCTTCTAGATTTCCATGAAAATAAGCTTTTAATAAATCTACTGATGCACCTCTTATTGAAAATGTATGCACTGAATTTGAATATAAGGTCCAATTCACTAGTAGCGATATCACAGGAATCAATATAGTTTCTTTGGGTTTTGATCCTGTTGGTAAGCTTGGGTCTATATATGGTACATCAACTTTTCTAAATTCATTTTGAGCAATTTCATTCCCCTTGATCATATCAGCAACTGTTAATAAAGAAACTGATCTTACCTCCTTTGGTGTATTATAATGAAAAATCAAACGTAATACAACCATTAAGACATTGCCATCCAATAATGAATCTTGATGTTTTCTTGTGGTTGTTATACCTGGCTCGATAGTTAGACTAATTATATCTAAGGCGGAAACAATGTTTACAATTCTTTGTTCATTCCAAAAAAATTCTTCTTCACTGGAAATTGGCTCATTTAACAGATACACTAGTTTAGCCAAATGACCAGTTTCTAAAAATAAAGTTTGATTTGAAGTGTTATATTTTAATATATTAATTATTAGAGATAAACAATCATTGACAACTAATGATCCACGAAGGCCACCTTCTTCATTAATTATCGTAAATAATTTTTCAAAAATATTTTCGAAGGCTACCAATTTTTGTACGTGTGGTGAGTCGTTAACTACTGTCATTAATAATAAAATTGCTTCATCTCTAACGGGCTCATTTGGATCATCTAATAATGATGCAACTGTTGATATACTAGTCGGCAAAGAAGTGATGGCGCTACGTGCTCTTGCTGGTCTCGTTGCAATCACTGCCTCTAAAATTTGTGTGGTATACAATCTAATATGAAAATTAGAATTATCCATCAACTCAATGATCAAATGTATAATTTCATCTGTTTGGGTTAATGCATCCGCGATCCAAAGAGAAAATTGATCAGTTTGTTGGTTTTCACTTTTCATAACTAATGGTGAAGGATATTTACCATTTTGAATTCTAGATTGTTGCGATATCCATTCCCTAGTTAAATCTTCATCACCATCACCTCTAATAAACAAAATCAATAAAGTTTCTAGTACAGCTTTGACAATGTCTTCATCTACACTATCGCGCTCTAAAGTTTTTATTAACGGCTTTAAACCAGAAGCAATAACAGTTTCCCTATATTGACGACTGAATGCTTTGATTCCTAAAATTGCAGACCTTCTGTCACTAATTAAGGTTGAATTAGATAAACGATCACATAAAGTTGGAATTGTTTCTTCTGCAGATTGCACCCTTGGCGGTTGTATAATACCTTGAATAATTTCCATTTTCTTTTAACCAATATAAAATAAATCAAAGAAAATAATTTGTTTAATATGTACAGTTCATTAATTCGATACTTTTCTAACCTTTAATTTGTCTGGTATAACTAATATGCGTCTATTGTTTAACGGTAATATATGGTTATTGATTTCCTTGGTAAAAAAGTAGTATTCTTAATTATTCAATTTCATCAATTTTAAACAAGAATGGTAAGCAGTTGTCTCTAATGATGTTTATTTACAATTCAATTGCAATTAACTCAGTCTCAATTATATATATTTACAATAAACCTAAAAGTAACAAGATCTTGAAATATCATCGTTTCTTGAAACGCCTAAACGCCAGCAATATAAAAAATTATCAACATCATCGGCTGGGTAATTTGTTAAGTGGGAAAGGGCATTATCTTAAATTAACCGATGAGGTTTATCAGAAATGAATATATAAAGCACTTATGTTTAAATACTTGTTTATATTTAATGGTTAATCAACTATCCAATTCTGCTGGGATATACGATCTATTATTATTTTGATAAATCTTGATAATTTGAAGTGCTGTTACTGAATAAAAAAAAAAGATGAGTGCATACCATGCGAATAGAATTGATTATGATAATACTGTTTTCACTGCTGGTCCAGGGATTGATTTAAATGAGTTCAATGTCATAGAAGATTATGATGGCAGGCCTGCTAGTGATTGGTCTATAAAATGTATAAATAGATTTAGGGAGAAAATTGAAAAATATTCCTATAAATATTACAACAACGGTGTGTTGAATAAATTTGATCTAGCACAATTGATTCCATCACATCTAATAATACAATATGCAAACGATTGTTTTGGATACAATGGGTGGAAGATGGACGTGAAATATATTAATTCCGATGAATGTCTTGAACTGCCGAATAATCAACCCAATTCAAAATATAAACTCCTGTATTCCGTATCAAGTGAAACTAAAGTAGTGATAATCTTAAAGGATGGAACAAATTCAGAACAACATTATAGAAGAGCAAGTACGATGCCTTCCAAGGGTGAGGCTTATAGTAATTCTAAAAAAGTTGTTGTAACACATGCAATGAAGAAAGCTTTTTTAAATTTCCAAAATATTATGGAAGATTATGAAGTTAAGGTTGAATCAAATTATTACACTGATCGAATCCCTGCATCTAATAAAAATAGCATTAATAATAAAAAGTTGGCTATAAAGTCAACTAATACACAGCAGAAAACGAAAAAATAATGATGTGTACTTGGTTATAAGTTAAATAAGCAACTTAATAGTCAATAAATATCATAAGGTAATTTGCATTTTGATAGAATTATAGAAAAACTTTATATATGATCGATACCTAATAATCAACGACTTTATTCACAGGGAAGTCTGCTATTTCAGGAATTGGAATTTCTGGTAGATAATATACTACACCATTATCATCAAATCTTTCCCTATCTTTTTCACTAATTGTGTAAATTTCAGTAATATGCTCCTTAAGTAGACTGAATACCTCAGTAAATTTTGTTTGTATTTGGTATGCTTGTTCTCTCATGTTTCTTCTGCATAACGCATCAACTAACTTAATGGCATCGGGCTTCGTTTGATCCAGTCTTTCAATTAATCTTCCAATTGACTTTACCAAATATTCCTCTTCATAAATAGTACCTTTCTTACCACGAGCACGTTTACGTTCTTCACGACGTCTATTTTTTGAAGAACGTCTAGAGGCACCCGTCTTGGCTGTCCCACTTGTCTTACCAGTGTACCTTGTAAAAAAAGAATCCTTCGTAGAAGTTTCTGAAGGAGCAATAGAGACGTCGTCTGCTTGTTCAGTTTCTTGGCCGTAAAAGGCGTATGGGTCTTCTTCTTTCTTTGTTCTTAATTCTCTTAACCTTCTTAATTGAGAATTAATTTGACCTTTACAATCAGCTAATAATTCGGCAACAACAGCAAAACCATCACCTAATCCAGAATCTACCACAGTTTCTATTAATTCTTTGCGGTCATATTTTATAGCAACTAGAATGGCAGTATCATACCCATATGCTTTACAATAATTTTCCATGGCATCTTCGACATTACTCAAAAAATGCAAATTGATTTCAGCAACATCTAAATACCTATGTTCAAAGGTCAAGCTTGAGATTAATTCATCAGCAATAGATTCCAAACGATCAGGGAAATTATTTAAGATTATGGTTAAAGCTTCCTTCCATCTTTTACCGAGAGTATAAGAATTCAAAGATTTCTCATATTGCCCTAACATCTCGAATATAATACCGGCTTCTGCATACTCCTGTTTTGAAGATAAAAATTTTGCAAATACTTCATAAATTTTATTTTGTTTTAAAGCATCGTATCTATATAGCGCCAATGCTTCTTTGTAAAGAGTATGTTCTTCAACATACGAAATAATCTTTTCCGAAACAGTAGGTTCTGATTTCTCACCTTCAACTAAATGACTCAAAGCCTTTTCAAAATCCTTCAGGTGGTCATCAATTAAGAATTTTCTTTGAATTGGATCAGATTCATTGAGAGTTTGCAAAAATGGTAAATATTCACGTGGATCCATTTGTGATTTTTGAGCAACGGCAAGAGATAGTTTAACATTGTAAAGGGATAATGCAGTAGTATAAACTTTGTTGACGTCTTGTAAGAAACATAGATATGTAATACTATTATCTTGTTCAGATGGATCCTCCAGTGTTGATATTAAACTCAACGCTTCAGATAATTTTTGAGGTTTCTCAGAAGCATAAGCTGTTAAGATAGATTGTAAATATGTTTTCCTATATTCTGGTTTGCTTAAAAGAACTTCCAAAATAGCTTCACAAATCTTATTAACTTTGGATTTGCTTGGGTCAAATTTCTTCTTAATGATATATTGTTGCATTTCCGTTAAAGGTGCAGCAGCGATTTTAAATGCTTCATCAATATTAGATGTCAAAGTTTCTTTGTACTTTGTCTCAGTAACATCTTCCTCCAGTAAACAAGATATAAATAAATCCAAATAACTGACTTTCTTTATGTCGTTAACAAATAATTCTAAATTTTCATAAAATAAATCAGGAGCATAATCGTGCAAAATATCCAAATGAATTCTATGTGTACGACAGATAGTAAATGCTTCCAGATATTTTTTAGCCAAAATACTCTTACGAACCTCAGATAATACCATGATTCTTGGATAAATGGTTTCTAAATTACCACGAGCAGCTTGTAAGACTACAGCAGATTTGGAAGGTATTACATTTACCAAAATAGAACCTCTTTCAATCGCACGGATTCTCTCATCTTCAACTGTACTATCAGCAATTGGAACTGGTTTGAATTCTGTACTGTTCAAATGTACAAATTGTAAGTGATGATGCGCTGTTGTAAACAATAACATAGTATCGGTAATTTCCATTGAAGTTACAGATGATGAAAGTTGAACATTATTGGCATATAATTTACCAGTACTGGTTAAACCAAAAGCAACAATTTCAGAACTGGTTGAATTCCACTCATTGACAGAGTTCTGAATGGTATTATGCACACGCTTAACTCTAAAGTCGCGAACTATTTGAGGAAATTGAGTGATTTGCTCAACTTGACATTCCGCATCCAACTTGTGTACAGTACCATCACGTAATTGATATACCAAATTATTGTATTCGAATGAGCTCCTTAGTGATAGGACTTTATTGAAAACCTCGATATTATTCTGAATATATGGATTTTGAATATCTTGTAAATCAATTATACTAATTTTTGATAAGTTATCGGAATCATACAAAACTGCGACTATTGAATTTCCAATGAAGGCAACTTGTCTTAAAGTATCGTGTTCATTTGCAAAATCTGTTTTAGGTACAACGCATTTAACTTCAGGATGTTTACCTTCTCTCATTTCATCGATACTATTTGCGGATGCTAAGATTAAGGCATTAAAATTAAGTGCAGCATAAACTTCATTTGATAAATTCACTGCAGCATCTATTACGTTTTCTGGTGTTTCAAAATCTCTAAAATATATTGGGGGTGGAACATTCGCAATTGCTAATGGTGTGATATTTACGGTACAGCCATCGATTACTACAGAAGTTCCATAGTCAAATGGCGCAAACGTCGGGCCTGTGGTCATCTTATAGGAGAAGTCGACGATATTCACAAATCCATTTGAAACATACATCAAAGTTAGATCTTTTTCTGGGTGCCATTTCGCAAATGGAATTCCATCTGTATATAATTCTTGCTTTAAAAACCAGTGATAGTTCTTGGTTGTCCACAACTGTATCCTATTCTTTAATATGATAGTTAATACTTCAGAATTATTATTCCAACAAATATCTATTACATCTTCATCCAATGGTAAACGTAAATCGAATTCACCATGTCTTAAACCATTTCTTTCAAAGAATATTAAATCTAAAGATTCTTCACCTGTTAAGTGTAGCTTACGTTGAATTGAAGCAATTAAAGAACCCTGTGGTTTCCAGCTCAAATTATGTTCTTGTCCATTTACTGGCTCTGAAGCACTATCCAAAACACCATCTCTTGTAAATACCCTCAAAACTCTTCTATCAATTGTCAGGGTCTCATCATCTGGATCAGCAATTGTTTCGAGAACTGACACAACAAAATATTCACAGTCTCCTCTCCAAGATATGGAGACTGAGCGATTATCGTACTCAGTTACAATACCAGTATCAACCATATAAGGCATGGTAGGGTCTCTTAATTCATTACCAACAAGTCCAGAAGCTTTCAAGCTTTCTAGAGCTCTTCTTTCCATTTCACGGGTACCAACACCTCTGAATTGTGTTTCTTTCTTACCCCAACCAACATTAACGTGTTTTGACATTTTTAAATCATCAATCTGTAAAGGAGTTTCAGATATTGGTTCAAATAGCTTCGATAATAATACAACATTATGATCAGAGGTAACTAAAACTAGACTTTCCTCGTCATATGACCATTCAGCAGCTTTGATACCATTGTCAATCGAGCCTACTATTTCTACAACAGTTAATGAAGGGTCAAATGTAGTGCTGTCGTAGGTACACAAAACAATATCACCTCCTTGAAAAACGAAAACTAACTGATTTATGTCTGCGAAATGCATAAATGACAAAACTATGTCATTAAATGTTTCAAAATTACATGATACCAGTACGTTTTTTGAACCATCTTTCATGAATTGTTGCACTTCATATTTCCCAATTTCTTTATTTCCTAATAAGCAAGTAATACTATCTGTTAGTGTATCAAAAACGCTATCGATAACATCTAATGGCACATCAAAGTCATCGTCCTCCAAAGATGTTGGTTTAAATTTACCATGATTTAAAGTAATCAAATTACGCATTTTTTGCTTGATGAGATGGTAATTTATATAACTCCGATTACAATTTGGGCCCTTTGGTTATTGTAGAAATATACTTAATACTATATTTTTATTAATAAATTAAATTTGTAAAAAATATTTGTAAATAATTTTTTGGAGTAAACTTAAAGAACTCCAAAGATATATATCATAATATATATGATGTAAATTTGATTGTAATGTTCAAGATACAGGCTATAGTCTTTATTAGCTCATCGATTAAAAAAATTTGATGTCTTCATGTAAAAACTTCATATGATCACGTGATGTTTAATATCAATCAATTGATATCCTCTTTGGTCACTGACAATTATTATATAGACGTTCTCTCTTACCTGTTGATTAACAATGATCAATAGAGTACGTTATGTATTATGCATGTAAATATATTTAAAATGCTTATTAGACAGGTGTAGGTAAACAATATTGAATGAATGACAACATTTATAGGATATAAATTTGCATCCAAACAACAGAAAATATCTGTGTATATAAATGTATATATAAAATGCGTGAGAAAAAGAGGTAAAAGTTACATGGAAATGCCTTGCTCTCAGTTGAGAATATAGTAGTTTTATTCTTCTCCGTACCATGGTAAAGAAGTATTTGGCCACATACGTCTGAATAAAGCCATTCCAACGACATCCTGTGCTGAAAGTTTTGCGTCGAAAGAAGCTTTGAAGTACCCGTGGGTACCCAAACTTTCCTTGATGAAACCAGATCTACCAGACTTGGTAAATAATGGAATTGACTTAAACCACTCGACATCTTCTGGGTTGAAAAACATGTAACGAACAGTAACAACAGTCTTATGGAATCTGAATGGATGACCTGTTATGACGGCTTTCTTAGCCAATATTCTAGTATGGTCAGCATTTAAGAAGGTACCTTGACCAACTAATTCTAGACCCTTTCTATCAGTGCTAGATGGTTTAAAGAATATAGCAGGTGATTGTGTGAAATCAACAGGAGCAATGCATGTAGCAATTGACACAGTATCATGATGCAAAAACCTTTCATATTTATGAACATTGTTTGGAGTATTTGATGCAGAAGAAAATAATGGTTGAATGGTGTATCTCCTAACACCATATTGTACCACCAAAGGTTCCCCAGAAGGAACAGGCTCTTCATATTCTTCCCATCTTTGAATTGAAAAGTTCACCATGGCATTTTTATGTTCATGAGGTAATAAACCATAAACGGCAAATAATAATTGGCTTGGGTCAGCTAATTTTTCTAATAGAAATTTTGGAAATTGAACATAAATTTTAACACGATCACCAGCAATCACTTGAGATGTTGCTCTAGCTTTTTTCAATAGTCTATTTCTAATATTTTTATAATCACCAATTCTTAAAATACGCTTCCATTCTGCTGGGGCGTTAGGATCTTTTTCATCGTAATTCCATACGCAACTATGTAAATTCTTCAGACCACGATATCTCTTTAATCTTTCAATACCAGATTCTGTTGGAGCTAATTCAATTTCGTCTGGAAAATCTCTATCATCAGATTCTTGTTCTTTAAATTCACGCCATTGACGTTCTTCTTCCTCAGGTGATAAATCGACAAACATATCATCGTCAACCTCAGTTTGTGTATCTGTAGCAGAAAATTGAACATGTTTGGCATCAGAGTCATCTAAATCCATATTCATATCAACATTATCGTTGTTGAATTCAGTTGCAAAGTCTCCTTCGGCGATGTCTTCCTCTGAATCTTCATTGTCACTAACTTCAACGACATCATCTAAGTACCATTTTGCTTGGTACTCAGAAGTACCTTTTGGAATCCTCACTTTCTTTGGAGCAGACTCTCTTCCTGGTAAAAACCCATGATCATCATATCTAGCAGCAGTCAAATTATCATATTCGAAATCATCATCTTCATAATCAGACCATTGCTCAACCTCATAGTCTTCAGGTGCATATTCGTCTAAAGTATCTCTTGTAGCTTGGCTTGCTTCAAATTTGTTTGATAATTCCGCATCTAAAGATTCAATCTCATCAATATTTTTTTTTGAATTTTTTTGCTCTCTTGTCGATCTTGTAATTCTTTCGATACCATTTACTTGGAAATCACCTAACCCCGGGATGTGGACTAGATTGTCAGTATGGAATCCAACACCACGAACAGTACCTTCGATCACTAAATTACCATTTTCTGAGTTTGGAGAATCATTATTATCAATGAAATCCACAGAATTAGCAACGAGATAACCTCTATTATCTCTCCAAGTAACATTACGAGGATATCTTTGACATAGGAATCTTAATGCGTTCAACGCTTCTGAGCTCTTCTCTAAATTGAAAATATGGTCCTCATTAGGGAAAAAATGTTTGAAATAACTCTCTAAAGATTGTTTTACATCTAGTTGAAATTTTTCCTTTGGATGAACCTTCGACAAGTTTGTAACAACACCTATATATGATGAGATACCTTGTAATTCCAATGCTCTAATGACTTGTTCCCCGAACTCTTGGTCAACCTCGGAAGTTCCACTAAGACCAAAGACGACAAAATCAGCGACTTTAGCTGCATCCAAGACGTTCAAGAAATCAGACATATCAGGAACAATAATCTTCAAATTAGTTTTGAATTTCTTGATGTACACGTTGTTGATAAGTGGGAAATCTTCCTTCTCCGGTATATCGATGTCATCACCTTTTAACAGTTTTGAAATAATATCGTTAGTGCTAATATCTTGAGTTAATGGTATCACAGTGATAATTTTTTCAGCACCATTCTTACCTTCAAACAATTTCCTGATTTCCAATGTGGATAAAATTTTCTTACTTCTCAGTTGCTTTGCTGTGTTCTTTCTTTGAAACTTGGTGATTGTCTTGATGGTCTTCCCATTATTGATAGTTTTTTCTACTTTACCTTTATATAATCTTTTCAAAGCACCTTTAGAGGCGTGTTTTGATTTGTATAACTTGTGACCATTCTTCACAGACGATCTATGCGAGTGGCCGGCCATAATATCTTCTTCGTTAACTTGCTAGCACTTGGTGAGATTAAACTTGAAACCAATTTTATGAACACCCCAAGTAAGAAACATAAAAGCAAACACACTTGAGAAGACTTAAATATACATTATACATATATATATATATATATATATATATTTATAAATTCGATGAGATGAGCTTATATTTTTTTCTTCTAGTATCTTTTCAGTTAGAAAATTTTTTAGAATCTGAGACAAAATCGAAAAAAAACCAACAACGGAGCCCTAATCCTAACAAAAACCCCTATTGACGAAAACCCTAATATGACTGCATCCACCCAGACATTATCATCATTCTGTGAAATGTATGGGTTTTTGCGGGCGATATGAAAACTTTCTTATGGAATTATCGATGTGCTGTTTGTTTGTTTTTCTTCATTTTTCTTAAGTCTCTTGAGAGAAGCCGCCTGACCGGCAAACACTGTAGCGGAACGCAACAAACAGTAATGTAAGGTAATCGCACTGTGTAAGGTGTAAGACACTTGCGCAGGAATGTGCACCTAGACCTTCATCTTTTTTCTTAAGAAGGAAAAAAAAAATAAAGCGACGCACTTTTTGCCCATTCAAACATTTTTGTCAGAATTTTTCAAAAAAGTTTCAAATATCGAAAATTATTGTAATTAACTACTAACACCCACCATAACAATCTTACAATACTATATAGTACTTTGATCTATTTGTATTGTTCAATCACTGGTACTGAATAGTGAGATGTTATGTGTTCTGTAATTTTTTGTTACCTTCAATATGTTTTTCATTCATTTGATAAATTTCTTAACTTTTCATAGCTTTTCTCTTATCTGTAATTATTACACTACATCGAGCTATCTATCTAGCACATTCATACACTCTCAATGATGTTAATTATTCAATTTGTTAATTTAAAAAAAATTGTTACTATATAATATATATAAACTCTTGTTATTGCAATTTCTATTAATTCTGTTCTCTTATTGTTCAAAGGCTAAAGATAAGTATAACCATAATTTACAAGTAATGTACGTATTAAGTTGAAAAAGATAATAGTTTAATATTTGAGTTTATCAATATTGTGTGAGATTTGGAATATATGGATTTGAAAATTGGATGGAAGGTTATCAATGAAAAACAGAACGACGATAATAATGTAATATAAAATATTGTTAAATGGGATTAATTACAAATGGGCAAGCACAAAAAAAATGTGACAAGATGTGGACGAGATATGGGAGATCAGGCGTTAGGTCTGTCTTTCCATTATGGATATCTTTCGTAAGACTACAACCTCCTAACTATGTGAATCTTAGTGTGTATATGGATTGAAAGGATATTTGTGAGATATACATACTGCAACTCTTGACCTTCAAGAATGTCAAGAGTTGCAGTATGATTAAATCTACGATGTCGTTGTTTATTTACTATTACAGCTATGCTTCTCTTCATTGAATCATTATTTGAGTTTACGCCAGCGGTGCATATAATGATTCACGATAACCATAATGCATTGTTTGGCTTTGAAACCATTATTCATATCTATATTAACCGTATAAAATATACAGGCACGTACACAGATACTCGACAACAGGATAACTCAATTATCATACATTTCCAAGGTTTCAATTTACTAACATCTAATTGAATATTTTGTTTTGTTTTTTCTATCCTCCTCATTTAAGAAAATAGAAAACCTAGCTGGATATTAGTTTACTTTTTAATCACAGATAAAAATGGCTCACGAAAACGTTTGGTTCTCTCACCCAAGAAGATACGGTAAAGGTTCCCGTCAATGTAGAGTTTGTTCTTCTCACACTGGTTTAATCAGAAAGTACGGTTTAAACATCTGTCGTCAATGTTTCAGAGAAAGAGCTAACGACATCGGTTTCAACAAATACAGATAAGCGATTCAACAATTTTATTTTTCAATCTATATCAGTATTCTAAAATTTGTAATCTAGAAATTTTTGAAGATGAGTATAAATTGAAGTTAAATTAAATAAACTGTTTTTATCCCTCTATACTATAAAGTTGAATAACAAAATGGATTATAATAAGATTAACATTTGTTATTTTATATCTTTAGATATTTGATATATATAATATTTATCTAAGCATAATCTAATAAATTTAAAAAGCCATTATATATTAGACACAAATCAAGTTTCTGTATATATATATTTTTGAAATCTATATGACTATGTAGTTAGTTCATACATCTAGGGTGTATTAGTTAATGAGCCAGGTATGCCATAGATGTGTGAGTCTTTCATGTGCATACGTGATGGTACCATTAGAAGCCATATAAATGACCTCATCAACCATTATCTCATTACATTAAAGGGTATACCGCTCACCCGGCCATCAATTTTCTACCAATTTGGAAGCTCATCGCATCAACCGCTTCGTTTTGTGGCGGTTGATTTAATTTTTTCTTTCCAGCGAGAAAAACTTTTCGTATATAAAGGAAGCAAGATTGTGTAATTTAATAACCATATCTTTAAACTAATGTCTACTATATATATATTTGATTTATTTGGATATTTCGTTTATTTTTTTCTTTTAATTTATTGTTTTTAAGAAGGGTGAATCAAAAAAATTTATTTTTTTATGGAGAGAATGCCACAGTTTGCTATCCTGTCTTCTAACAGTAGCCAATTGCCAGTGATTCAGATATAACTGAACACTACTTTCCTAGATCGATTTATTTGGACAGGATAGGAAGTCCGTTGTTTGTGTGCTGATAGCCTCTTTAGGAAAATTTGAGGTTGTTGGTGATGAACTTGGGATGTCGTCTGATAGTCTACATTATTCTATTTAATCTAGTTGTCGTTGTTTATAATGTCATGTTGTCCTAATCGTAGATTGTTGTTGAAAAAATGTACACAATTTGATGCGAGAAGGGGCCAATGACCTTGTGATAGTAATGCGTAATATGTATCTACCCGTTTCTTTCTTTGGAGAAAAGAATCAACAACGGATATGCTTTGAAATGTAAAAGATGTTAAGCTTTTGTAGTATTCTTATGACTTCGCTGATGAATTGAATCATCATATACGATCAGCATAAAATTTTTTTTTTGTTACGTACCTCATCTCATCTCATCTCATCTCATCTCATCTCATCTCGAACAGTCCATGGTACCTTCAATTAAAGATTGAACCTACAATAATTGTGACTACTAAAATAACATATTACTTGATATAATGACTATTATAGTTGCTTTTATATGTAAATCGGTGGATATATATTGACAAAAACAGAGATCAAGCACAATGGGTAAGTCTAAAAAGAGATCAAGAACTACTCCAAATCGTCTGAATCCATTGAGAAATGGAAGAGTCAATAATGGTAACTCCAACTCAAATATAAAGAAAGATAACAACACAGTTACCAAAAAAATTCAACCTCTTTTAGAAAAATTGCAAAGTGCGGTACCTAATGATAGATCAATGGCATTGTCATCGATCACTGTCTTAGCAGAAGATCCATACATGAGAAAACTCTTACTCAAAGAGAAATTGGTTCATATAATCTTATCGAGGCTATTGAGTGATTCAAATACTGATATCATTGTTGAATCATTCGGTTTGTTAAGAAATTTGGTTTTGGAAGAAGGATATGATGTTGCTACTTATCTATGGAGATCTAATATCTGGGTTAGTATCAACGATGCCTTCAGTAAGGCTCAACAATCCTTGCATTCGTTGAGCTCTGATAACTCCAAATTTTCCAATGAATCAAAAAGAATGCTTTTTGATTATCTTGATAATTTGCTATCGTTATTGGTAGCACTTGCCAATGGATCTGACACAATTCTAGATGAAATCTTAAGTGAAGAAAAATTAAAACAACTATTTGAACTACTTATTGATATTTTAAACTTTGGTTATGAAAAAATTCCAGTGAGCTTATTTAACACAGTTTTAGATTTAATTTATGACTTCAGTTCTGAATCATTTGAGTTTATTGAAATTATATCTAAAAATAATCAATTGGGTAAATTTATTTCTGGTTTACCTGAATTAATGAAGATGCCTGAGAGTAAAAAATTATTCAATGAGTTATCATACGTTTTGACCCAAGGTATCTACCTACAATTTTTGGATATGGATATTAATGGGTCTCAAATTGTTGAAATTATTACGAATTTATTAGAAGCTATCAAGGATATCAACCTAGAAAACATAAAGGAAGATTTAGCTATTTTGGATAATGAGGAAGAATTAGCTAAATTAGATGATGCTGCAGTTGCTGCTAAAATTAGAGATTATACAAAAAAGCGTAGTTTAGCTATGATGAGATTACAGAGTATAGAAATTACAATTGATTTAATAACAGCCATTATCGAAATTATAGCTACATTAAATGAAGACCAGAGTAATAATTTTGATTTATCTGAAGAATTAATAGATATTTTAACTAATACCCTACCACAAATTTTTCAAAGTTTATCAGAAACATTTACTTCACGTATTCTAATTGCATGGAATAACCTATTGTGGTTATTTATTACACTTCGTGTTAGCATTTTTGAGCTGCCAAATAACCAATTTGATCAATTATGGAATATGATCATAAACTTAAAAAATAAGCAAAATGAAGACTTGGGCATCAAAATAGGTAGATTAAGTGTTATATGGGCAATCTTGAAGACTGTGTCAATGAACGATAAAGAGAGTATCTCAAGCATTTTAATGAAATTAGGTTTATTCAACAATTTAGATTTCGTTACTTCTAGCATAAAAGATTACAATTTAACGTCGAAAGAAGTTTCTGAAATCGATGACTCTATTGAAATAAGACAGAGATATTGTGGAATTTTAAGTTGCCTGGCAACATTTCAAGGCCAAATATCTATTAACGAAATTATTGGTAAATTTTTTCTATCAGAATCGAGTTCAAAGGAAACCCCAGTAATTCTACTTGTTGATATAACAAATTCATTATTTGAAATATATCCAGATGCCGCATTTGATTATGATGAACCTGTGTTTGTAAGACAAGGGTTTTTAGATATTTTACAAGAACAAATACTTCCAAATTTAAAGGCTCAATTTAAACTTGTTGATAAAAATAAAGATCCTCATTTGAAGGAAAAATGTACAGAAACATTCAATAACTTGGGTAGTTTTATCCATTACAAAGCCACTGAAAGATCATAGTTGTTTATTTTCATTTAAATATGCACTATATAGTAAAAACTATTAACTCAATTTTACAGAAAAGTATTAAAAATTAGTAAATTATTACGATTTTTTAAGTTATTTATATTGTTACAAAATAAAATTTAATAATTGAGCAGTGTTGGTCATCATATATATCATGATATGTAACCACTGTAAGCCTTTATCATTGGCAAAATTATATAAGTTTCGATATTTTGGTAAAGAAGATAATAAATTGTTTTGCCATCATTTTTGGAAATATAGCTTCCTCCTTTGTGGTTTATATGTATATTAATTTCAATCTTATTGTATTTATTTGGCGTAAGCCTTTGCTTGAGATGCAACTCTTTTAACGTACTCTTCCTTATTCTTTAAAAAAGCTCTCCAGGCAGGTTCTTGAGCAGGTGAATTTGGGTTAGGAGAGTCTAATAAATCTTGTACACCTAATACAATTTGTTTGAGAGTAATAGCAGGTCTCCAATCTTGATCCTCATTTAAAATACTTAGGCATACAGTGCCTGATGGGTATATGTTAGGATGATAAAATCCAGCTGGAAATTTTACCTTTGGTGGCTTTGAAGGATATTCGTCAGGGTATTCGATGGTAATTGGGTAAACAGCATCCGCCCAAATTGTACCAGTCTTACCTGGAATACCTGCTTCCCAACGTTGCAAATCCATGGTACCATCAGTCTTCTTTAATGGCTTGGCAAAAAAACCAAATGGATGATCTTTTCTCCATTTCTTTCTTTCTTCTTGCAAACGTTGAAGACAAAGACTGCTCATCTCTTATTCTTCTATGTGATTTTTGCAAATATCTCTATTGCTTTACCAACGCTAAAGTAGTTGAGTAACCTATTTAACCGAGCTGGTTGATGAATGGTAAGATATGGATATCAAATTATTTATCTTAGTCAGTTTGTAATATGATTGTTTTTTCTCTTAAATCAAAATTTGTAAAATAATTAATATTATAAGCGGATGTATTGAAAAAATTCGAAAACTTAGAACTGCTAAGAACGGGATCATCCTAAATTTAAAAATTAAAGGACCAGGAGATATTAAATGATTTTAGGATCAAAAAGAGTAATACTTAAATTGAAATGATATTTTTAAAGTAAAGCTGGATACAATCTGAACTTAACAAATATAGCTAAACCTGTAACTGCAAAAATACCCTCTATTTTAAAATGAGTGAACAGGACTATGATAACTTCGATGACTTAGACGATTTACTGGATGAAGATCCATCTAAATTATTTCAAACTGATAACGATAATACCGATAATGCAGTAAGTACTTCTGATAATGGAAATGTTAATGACAAATTAGAAAGTAAACTTAATGGTACTACTTCAGGAACAAATATTGAAGAATCTCAAGAAGTGAAGTCTATGATTGAACAGTTGAAGAGTGAATTTGATAATTTGATGGTAAATGACCCAACGAATGCCAATGATGAGGTCGTTGATAATTTTAAAGAGCTGATGAATATGTTAAATAGCACAACAGGAAGAGAAGAAGCCACCAGTGAAAGTGGTACCCAAAGCACAGATTCTGGCAAAAAACAACAACCCAGAGCCAATGCTGGTGGTTTTAAAGACATTGTACAATCAACATTACATAAAATTAAAGAGAATGGTAATAATGTAGACGATGAAATAAAAGAGGAGAAAAAAAAAGCAACAGAACAAAATATGAATGACCCAAATGTGATTCAAAACGCTTTATTAAATAAAGTGTTCTCTGAGTTGACAAATTCAGGTATGGATGAGAACATTGACGATACAATTTTAAAATTATTAAATGAAATGTCAAAGAAAGAAATAATATACCAACCTATGAAGGATTTGTATTCTGAATATGAAGAATTTTTTAATGAATATGGAAAATTTGAATCCGAAGCATTGCCAAATGATCCAAGAATTGTGGAAGTTGAAGAACTTGATAGATATAAGGAGCAGCGAGAAGTAGTTAAAAATTTAATCAGTCTATTGGAGCGGGAAGATTTTGATGATACAAAAGATAAAACCCAAGTGAGTAGTTTCTTGGACGAATTGGAAAAACTTGGTGAGTCACCAATGACTAGCCAGTTCATGAAGTCCATCAAAGGAGATACAACAAAGAATCCTGCGGATTCGACATTGCCAGATCTCGATAAGCTATCCTTTGATAACATTGATTTGAAGGATATAGAAAAGGAGATGCAAGATTCATGTGCACAGCAGTGAATCTATTTGACTGTAATTATTGAAAAATTGAATCCAAATCAGAAATTCCTGAAATGCAAATCGGATTGTAAACCTAAAACAATAATAGTCGAGCATTTGTGACATTTTTATTAAACCATTTGCATATAGTCTCCAAAATTCTCAAAAACATGTATAAATGATTATGTATTACCAACGGAAATACCGTTACACTTGAATATAGTACCTAGTATAATCAATTAATGTTTAGTTTTTGAGTGAAACTCAATTTAATTTACATTCGAATCTACATTATTGTGTATAACGTTTGTTTTAAAAAGAGATTCCTTTATTTATATTCAGAGGTTAATTTAGCCGCTGACACTTTTTTCGGTATAAAAATTTAAGAACTTCTTCAGACTTTTTAAGCACCAGTTCTTATTATATTTGATTTAATTACAAGAAAGTTTTATTTAAGAACGTATATAATTGTGTACATACAATAGAGTAAGTTAGTTGAGTTGAGTTTAATGAATAAATAGAGTCCGTCTGATATGTTTGACCAGTGGTTTGTTTATTGCGGTGTTTGTTACAGAAGGCATTCGACTGATGATCCGTTACTTTTAACTTCTTGTGCACATATGCTATGTTCACAACATTGGAATAGTTCTTTTAAAGTTTGTTCAGTTTGTCAAGCTGGTGATATTTCAGTGATTGAACTTTCGGAAGGCAGACGTATGCCAGCTGATATTACGTCTTTTTTTCAACCGTTTCATCAATTGCTTGAAACGGTATATAATGTGTCACAATTTCAAACAATGGGTTTAGTTAATCAATGTAAACATTTTCAAGAATATATTATCAAGTTGCAAGCAACTTGTTCAAAGCAAAGACAAATTTTATATCAAACTAAAAATGAGTTGGAAATGATTCCCAAATTGAAACAGAGAATTAACAATTTGGAGCGGGAACTTCAGGATATTAAAAATAAAAAAGAATTCCCCACAACAAAACATAATTTTAATTTAAAAAGTCATAATAATAATAATAATTCAACTTCACATTTTATGACTACTGGATCAAGAGATTCTTTCAGACATCCATCACTAAGATTGGGAACAACACAAGGATTCTTGAGAAATGCAACAACAGATAGAAATCCTCCCGCCACGGTTGACCTTACTTTAGATGACGATAATCATGATGAATTGTTTTTAAAGAAACTGAAAAAGAGAAAGGTGTTGAGTAGTTCAACATTTCCCAAAACACCTGATATAGTAGCTGAATCAACACAAATATTAGATTCACGTATCGATAATACAGCAAAGGAAAATAGTAATTATAATAGTTCTATCCTCGATAGAAAAGAAGGAACAGATCGAGATACCTTTGTGACTGACACCTCAATTTCCAATCAAGAAGTAAAATTACCTGCAGCATTGGAAAAGTTAAGAGTAATGAAAAGAAGCAATACTACCACAGTAGTTCCATCTCGAACTCTGACAGATGACATTAAAAAGGGAATTATAAATCATATGAAGAGTAGTGGTAATTTTAGTAAAAAAGAAATTAGTCGAGGGAAATTAACTCCTGCTGACAATCGAAGAAGTGTTTCCTCTCAACAAATCTTGAGTAAATTTTCCAAAAGATGATAGCTCTAAATATCTTTTTATATTTTTTTACATGTATACATAACTTCATAAATTGGAACTATATCACACATCTAAACAATCTATATACCTCTCACTATTGATGATACTATCAGTAACTATAACAAATCTCTTGAATATACCATTTGAGCGCAACTTTTCTTGTAAATGTTTAAAAACTGCAACTTCTGAATAAGTGATACCACCAATAAAAACTAAAATTACGATATCGTAATGCGATGATTTTGTTTTGCTTCCATTTTGTGACTTCTTGTGCTCTTTAGTAATAGGATTCCAAATAAGTGATTCTGCTATATTTGAGTTGCCATACACCATCTCCAAAAGTTCATCAGTCTTTGACAAATTTGGAACTCTAGAAACAATGAAAGGCTGATGCGATGAATAAGACTTGCTCAAAGATGTTCTGTCATATAATGACTGACACATTCTATAAAATAATGGAACAACCCCACAATATGCAAATGTTGCTTCTTTGGAATGGAGTATCTGCTGAGTAACGTCATTCAGTGAATCATTTCCTTCATCAGGAAAGGTTTCAAAATATGACGATATAGTTTTATATTCCTTCTTCCATGAGACATTTGCAGTGAACTCATTAGATAATATTTGTGATTTTCTAGTCAAGTTAGAAGCTGCTTGTTTGTTAACAAATAAACCAATCCTGAACAATTTCTCTAAAAAAAAACATATTTCTATTCCGTAAGTGTCAATTAATTCTCCTTTAATAATGTCATAGTAGTTATCTTTGATACCTCTGTGGCAGAGAGATATGACACATAATAATCTTAAAATGTGTTTTTTATCAACGAAATTCTCGTATATTAATTCTAAGATCACTTCACACGCTGTTGTTTGGTCAATGTTATTCAATAAAATATCCTGTTCTAAATCCAGAATCTTTTTAAAATTTAAGTTCGGATTTTGCTCAACTTCTTCTAAAATTTCTGAAGACAATTCGGTATGCTGTTTCAAATATTTCTGTTGCTCTTGCAATGAGCTCAAGGAATCTACAAACTTTTTAATTTCACCAACTGTGTCAGCCTGATGTCTCATGTCATATTGTGTCTGGAGGTCTTTGGCTTGTTTATTAAGCATTGGTCCTAGAGTACCAAAGTTAGAAAATTTCAAATTTTGCCAAGTAGAGTCATTTATATAATCGAGCTTGATATTCTTCTCCTTAATTTTGCCATCAAATCCAAGTTTATATAGATCATCTATTATGCCAGAATAGGTTAACTGGGTGAGCAAAGGTGTCAGAGGATCTAGTGATCTCTCAAATATAAGGAGATCTGTTTCTATTAAATTATCAGTATCTTTATAACATGTTTCTATAATAAATTCCTCATCTATATCTCTTTCTGATTCTATGCGTTGCTTTAAAGTATTCACAACATCTTTAGATAAATTGCCAAATGCAATAGAATGGGTTACATTAGTATTTGTTTGTCTCATTAGAGACTGGACTGCATTAACTATATTGTCCATCAAGATATTTTTAGTTGCTGTTTCCATTGAGTGAAGTTTTGGCGTATATAGGCTTTCATTTTTATTGTTGTACATAATATTACATACCAATAAGTTGTCATCGATATGTGGAATTGGTAGTATATTCCAAGCCTTTAGAATATATTTTGATGTAACATTAATATTTCTTAATTGTGCTTCAATAAAGTGATGTATTTTGATATCTTCATTAACATTAATCGAAAGGAGATTGTTTGCTTTTTGGGTTTCCCATGATACAAAGACTATATTAACGTTTTTTAAAGTGTTCTTTGATAAATATGATTTCAGCTCATCTTGTAAATTCAACTCCAATCTAGCATCAATTAAAAATACTAACACTAAATTGCTATCAGATCTAATAACATCTGCTATATCTTGTCCCAAATTTTTATTTATTGTAACAATTTTCTTCACATTTGTATTTGTAGTCAACTCTGAGAACGACAATAATGAATTCATGTAAGGCAAAACATTTTCTTGTATAACTAATAATTGTCCCTCCGATTCGAAACCATTGAGGGTATCATATAGTCTTCTTTTGACAATTTTTGAGAAAGATCTGGTGTTCCAATTCGAGCACATTACTCTCTTAATGAAAAATGCTAGTGATCTCGGAACGTAGTGAAAATATATTACTATATTTCTTTTAGTTTTAAACAAAGTGTGATAAAATGTACCGTTTAGAGTATACTATCAATCTCATTATTTTTAATGTTGAAACAAATTTAATAATAAGTGAAACTTATACCCTCAATTCCCCAGATGTTCCCTTATAGTTGAAAATGCGTGAAGTCGCCGCTTAAATTTAAGAATTATGTAATAAATGCTGAAATTGAGTTCGAGCTTTTAAAGATTCAATAATTAATGAACCTGATGGTGGTCATTTCTTGATTGGAAAGATATAAATTGAATGTACATTGATGATGTTTTTACGTTTATATATGCTATCAATTAGTATTATTAAAAATTAGTTACTCTTAGAGAATATCAGCTTGGCTGCGGATTACTATATAGATGCTCCACTACGTGAAGCAAACTCTTGATAATATTCAAGCATTTCAGGTGTAATACCTCTAGATATGCCTTGTAAAGCGTGCTCAAAATGTTCTGGATGCACTTGGTCAGTTTCTAGATTTTGCATTATAGCAGCCAAACCGGCCTCCTGGCATAATAATACAACTTCGGCACCTGAACAGCCTTCCGTTCTTCTGGCAAATTCTTCCAAGTCAACACCAGACTTTTCAACTTGAAAGTTCTTGGTATTATTCTTTAATATTTGAAGTCTAGCTTCATATGTCGGTGGTGCAACATATATGTGTCTATCCAGTCTACCTGGCCTTAATAATGCGGGATCAATTTCATCAGGTCTATTGGTAGCTGCCACTATGACAACACCTTTCAAATCTTCGACACCATCTATTTCATTCAATAAGGATGTCAGAACATGACTAGCTGCAGAACTAGAACTTCCACTATCTCTATCAGGAGAAAGGGCATCAATTTCATCAAAAAATATAATACTAGGGGATGCAGATCTGGCTTTTCTGAAAATTTCTCTGATGGCTCTTTCTGATTCACCTACATATTTATTAAAGATCTCAGGACCTTTCACAGCTAAGAAGTTTATACCAGATTCAGTAGCCAAAGCCTTGGCTGTTAAAGTTTTAGAACAACCAGGAGGGCCATATAACAACACACCTTTAGGAGCAGATACTCCTAATCTCGAAAAAGTATCGGCAGCTTCTAAAGGTAGTTGGATCATTTCTTTCATTTTTCTTTTCAAGTCCTCTTGGCCACCGATATCATGCCAATAAACCTTTGGCATTTCTAAGAAAATTTCTCTCATAGCACTAGGTCTAACATCTAGCATTGCCGTTTCTACATCATTTAGTGTGACCTTTAACTTGTCAACATCCATCAAAGAATTGTCTTTTAAACCTCTTTGAATAGTTTTCATTACAGATTCTCTACATAGAGCAGATAGATCAGCTCCAACATAACCATGAGTTTTAGCAGATATACTTTTGATGTCCTCATCACTTAAGTTATGGCGGTTGCAGGACATTTTATTAAACTGTCTTTGTAAAATATCTAAACGGCCATCAACATCAGGGATCCCTATTTCAACTTCTTGGTCAAACCTGCCTGGTCTCCTTAATGCTGGATCTACCGAATTTGGTCTGTTTGTAGCGGATACTACGACAACCTTACCTGAAGCATTCATACCATCCATTAGTGTTAATAGAGTTGCGACAACTCTGCTTTCGACTTCCCCAGAATCATCATTTGATCTGTTTGGTGCAATCGAGTCAATTTCATCTATAAATATAATTGACGGTTGATATTTTTGAGCCTCTTTGAATATATCTCTCAATGTACTTTCTGTATCGCCAAGATACTTTGAAACAATTGAAGGTCCATCAATAGTTAACACATGTGCATTACTATTATTAGCGACACATTTAAGTAACATGGTTTTACCTGTGCCTGGTGGGCCATGCAATAAGATACCCCTTGGTGGTGTAATACCGAAATTAGCAAATATATGAGATTGTTTCAAAGGAAGTTCTACTGCATTTCTCAAAACTTCTATTTCTTTTGATAGTGCACCTACAGAATTATAAGACATGTGTTGAGGTAAATTATACTTTGAGTTTGCTGTTCTTGAATGGTTAAAAATAACCTTGGTGATATCTTTATTGTAAAGAGATGGTGGAGATATATAATCACTTAATCCGACAGCACTAATATCATCCAAAGAAACTGATTCGATATCTAGTATGCTATCATCAACGGTTTCCACAATAACTAAATCCACGATAGTATCTTCCTTTAATTGAAAATTTTCAAATATCATACCAGGCATAATCAATCCAATATTGGCTAATAATTTCTCAACTTTCTTTTGAGATTCGTTATCTGAAATTTCATTACCTTGCAGTGTTCCAATGGTAACATTTACAGTATATGATGGTTGTCTATCGACCTTAGTAATCTCCAAACGATCACCAAGAAGGATATTTGAGACAGAACGCATTTGCTTAGAGATCAAAATCACATTAGGAGCGTGAGACTCTTCATCTCCAGCTATAGCAATTGCTACAATTCCATTCAAGCCTTGCTTTGACACTAGACAAAAGGAGCCAGATCTAATTTCTAACTCCTTCAACACAGAGGGGTGGATTATGGCATTTGCAATATCTTGTTCTTTAACAGTTCCAGAGTGTGGTCTTGCAATGAATTCTTTAGGTAGTTTAAACTTTGGGGTCTTTACTTGTTCTCCAGCTGGGGAAGCGGTTTTCTTCTTTGTAGAGGATGCAGATTTCGGAGCCATGAGTTAAAGTTATTTTAGAAGCTAATTGTTGTGCTCCGAGTATGATAATATTCGTAATAAGGAACTAAATATATGTAAATGGATCCACCTTTTAGTTAATATCGAATTATGCAATTTTAACAAAACTTAAGAGTTATAAGAACATATACATTGTTTCTTATAAATCTGATTTCAAGTCATCTCATCTCATCTCATCACTTTAATATTTTTCACAGTAAGACCAGCTATTTTCCGACTGAAAAATTTAAAAACTCACAAAGAGGATGTCAGTCACTACATTTGTAATGGGTTTCAAGTGTGGTTTGAATATGCATGCTAATATATTTAGAATAATTTATGATTGATTGTATTTATATATTTAAATATTTATATGAAATATAAAATTAGTGGAAATTAAAATCTTATGTAAGTGTAAGATCAATAATTTGGATCTGTGAATAAGTGCTTACTTAAATTTAGATTGAAGGAAAAGAACTACTCTTATGCTTTGGTAAGAAGGCAAATGATTCGTCTGCTTTTCCAAAAAACATTTCACTCACTTTAATCCAGTCCTGAGCGTTTGTTCCTCCTAGCAAGGTTTCTAGATCATCTCTACCTTTCCAGTGAGGTGGACGTTCGTTAAGCTTTACAGGAAATCTTTCACAGATACCCATTGGAATGTAACGGTGGAAGAAAGACATGAATTCACAGAAGAATCTACGACATAATGAGATACCATATTCATCTGTACCCCAGTGGTCCATGGCGAATCTAGCATAATTTTTCAAGATTTCAAGTCTTTCAGTACTTGACTTATCTATGTATTGTTGGGAATCGATTTCTTCAAAAATCCATGGCTTGATCAAAGCACCACGTGCAACCATTATGGAATCAATATTGCTGTTATTTTGTAAGATACTATGCCAGTCTTCAAAATTATAAATGTCACCATTACCAACAAATTGTATCCTAGTTTTACCTTCACGGGATTCTTTACCTTGTGCACTTTCTTGGAATTCACTCTCTGCTTCTCTTAAAGAATTGGAAACTTTAGAAACATAGTCCCAGTCAGCCAATTTGGTATATCTTTGTTGTCTTGATCTACCATGTAAAGTAATAGCAGCGACATCAGTTTCAAAAACCAATCTTTTCACCAAAGTGTCTGCTATAGGGTGAGAATCTTTAGTACCAGTACGGATCTTCACAGATATTGGGATATCATTTGAGACATAATTCATAGCATTTAGACATCTGATCATGCGTGCAGCATTGTCCAGTAGTGCACTTCCTGAACCTTGTCTATATAATAGGTCAATTGGGCAACCTGAGTTCAAGTTAATCTCACTGATATCAGAACAGTAGGTGGACAAAGCTTCTGTTGCCTTAGCGGCTTGCCATGCTTTAGAACATGCGATTTGAACACCAAATCCTGGGTACTCCGAGACATGAGCTTTTGGTAGAGCCCATTCGGAGTTTGTGCCTTGAACTAATGGGATGGCCAATGCCATTTCTGAATATGTTATATCACAACCTAATGTCTTCATCAAACGACGGTATGGTAAGTTACCCACTGTTGTCAATGGTGAGACAATTTTTTTGCCACGGAAGTCTAATGTCTTCTTCTCTTGGGCAAAATACCTTGTGTCTTTGTATTTCAAATACGTCTCACGTTGCTTTTGTCTCTTTTCGTTTAATTCTTGTTCTCTTTGAGCAACTTGCGGAGTCCTTTCTGTCTCTTTCGATATATCAGGGTTGGCGGTGGCGGAGCTTTCTTGGTTATTTGTGTTGTCTCTTGCCTCTTGTTGGATTGCGTCGATGATTTCAAGGATATGAGCGGTCTTTGTGAAAGGGAATCTTCTCTTGATCAAATCAAACTTCTGATCACCGGTGATATGGTTTACTTCGTGATTCAACTCCCACAGCTTCTTACGCTCTTCGGCATCACCTCTCTTAACCAGAGTCATAGTGCTCTTGTCCAGATGGGAAGATAAAAACTTACACTTGAATCCCATTGGACAGTAACCTAGGGATTCGAACACAGGACACACTTGGAATTCCTGGGAGACGATTTCCGGTTTCTTGCTGTCGAGGTACTCCTGGATGTTGTGCACAAACCTGCACTTGTCGCCGAAGGCACACACTGGACCGTCAACACCCTCGCTATGTGGGTCACCTTGGATATACTTAGGACACAGTTGCTTGTCCTCTTTAACCTGTCTCAGATCTCTGTTCTTGTTCTGTCCACGTTCTTTCTTATTTTTGCCCTTGCCCTTGCCCTTGCCCTTGCCTTTCCCTTTGCCTTTACCGTTAGCACCGACATCGAGGCCAGGACGGTCGTCAGACCCACCATCCTCTTCGTCATTGTACTCTGCTACAGGCACGTCGCCAGCCACAATGTACTCTTTCTTCAAGTAAGCGACACCTTTCTCTCTGCGGTCGCCAGCGAGCCTCTTCGAGGCTGAATCGCCGCCGGCGGTCTCCAATTCGTGTTTGCTTCCAGACATCTTGTCTTCTTCCTGTTCGTCGTTGGGCTCCCTAGCTCTACTATATCATCCACAATCTCAGAGAGGCGAATATGTTGGAGCTGTTACTGACCCAATCATTTATACCTCTCAGCAGCTCATCGCAACATTTTTTCTTTTTTTTTTTCATGCATCTCTTCGCTGTTGGGTTTCCGGTGAATACCACCTATTACACTTATTCACCGGAAACCCAACAGCGAAGATTCTGTTACCCGCGCCGCTAAAACACCCACACACCGCCGCGCTCAGAGAAACGGCCGCAGGGGCAGCGCAAAGAATGGGCTGGTTTTTTTCCGCTGCGGCCTGTTCTGAGCCACTCGAGCCCATTCTTTGAGGCTCGAAGCAAAAAAACACTTTTTTTGCAGACAACATGCCGTAGGAGTTTCAATGGCGTGTTTACTGCTGCTTGTATCCGCTTATTCGCTGAGAAACAAGCGCAGCACATGCGCAGCACACGGTACGAGGGTATGTCTCTCTTTCCCGAACGGAGGAGAAAAGGAAGGAGCTCCATGCCCGATGGTTTGAGTATCACACCAAGAAACTCTCCACCACATCGCAACTATCTAAACATCGCAACTATCTAAACATCTTAACTATCGAAACATCTTAACTATCGAAACATCACAACTATCGAAACGAAACATCTCTTGAAACATCGAAACGACATTAAGACTTAGGAACATTGGGGAGGGTCGGTTGCCTCACGTTGTATATATATGAGGGATGGTATCTCCTTTAAAGATAGGGTGAGTGCATAGTGTCTTTTGGTTCTCCAGGCTACAACAACAACACATACACATTCGAACTGATAAGTTCTCGTTGTAAGAAGAGGCTTTCTGTTTTGCTGTTATTTTCCATTTCAAACAGCTTCCCTTGCTTGGCTATCCATCCAAACGGTCCATCGGGCAACAGATAGCTTCCATCAACAAATCATATATATATAAGCAGCGATGTTTTGCAGCACCGTGCAAGATAATTTCGTAGACCAGAACACCAAGGAGCCTGTGGCGGCTCCAGATGAAACCACCCACCCGAATACTATCCCTTCTGACATCTCCAAGTTGCGAAGGGACTCCATCGCCCATGTTCAAGGTGTTGGTGGTGTCTCCTGGGGGTCCTTGACAATCGGCTCGTGGCTGAGAGACGAAGCCACTTTCCATACAACTTTGAAACAGTCCCGGGAGCATGAGGGCTTGCTGCTTGGACAGGCATCCAAGGATAACCAGCTGCACATCAGAAGGCTGTCCCAGATAGGAGGGCCCGGGATCAATGGGACCTTAAACATAAATGCAGGTGATCACTCAAACGGGTACGGTAGCCCTGTCGGCATATTTAATGCCTCCCCACCAATCGCATATAGCTCATACCTTCCTAACTTGGAAAAGCAGTATTGCAAAGATTATTCGTGTTGCGGCCTGTCGCTGCCTAGCTTGCACGATCTGCTGAGGCACTACGAAGACGCACATATACCCATGTCTCCGAAAACCTCAGACCCTGCTAATATGAATATAAGCTTTAATTTGCGTAACAACATGGGCCCAGTGAAGAAAAATAATAACCTGAGGCCAAATGAGAATCCGGAATCAAAGCAAGACATGGTCTCACCGAACATTATCCAACAACAATTGAGTGGCTCGAACGGAAATAAAATCATATCCCAATCAACATCTGCATCCTCCACGAACACACAATATTTACAAAATAGCAACTCATCTAAACTTAGAAACCCTACCATTCCTCAGTTATACCTGAATGGTGGGTTGGTAGATGCCGTATCCACAAACGAAGTGTTTTTAAATCAACAATTGAAAAAACCGCCGCCATTTAGTGAAACCCAGACGAATACAAATACTGAAAGAATGGATACTTCATCAGATGGGAAAGGATCACATGCTAACTCATCTAGGAATATCAATATGTCGTACATAGAAAATGGTTATATGATGAATAATTTTCAACAAAATGGTACACAGAATAGTCAACCATTCATGAACATATCTGATAATGATACAATTTCATCAGGTCAATTGCAAAACACAATACCAATTATAAACCAGTCTAATAGCGATGCAGGTCTTATTATGCATCATACTACCCATGATGAGGCAGTATACGACGATGATGACGATGAGGTTGATGACGATGAAGATGAAGAGGATGACGACTTTTCGACGAATAGTCCTTTTAGAAAGGCATCTCAAAGAGATACAAATACACAGGTAGGTTATATAGATGATCCAGCAAGGAGACTGTACGTCATGGACCATGAAGAAGACAAGCCATTCAAGTGTCCAGTAATTGGTTGTGGTAAAACCTACAAGAATCAAAATGGTTTAAAGTATCATAAAATACACGGACATCAGAATCAAAAATTGCATGAAAATCCAGACGGCACAATCAGTGTTATAGATCCAGATTCAAACGAGCCTTACTTGGATGGTATAGGTGATGAGAAGGACAAGCCTTATCGTTGTGAGGTTTGTGGTAAACGTTATAAGAATTTGAATGGTTTAAAGTATCATAGGGGACACTCCACACATTAGATAATTGTTTTTAAACGATTATTCTAGGATGCTTATTGAACAGTTTATCAACATCCCGTAGGTACGAGATTCTGATGCCATTGCAAATTTGTAACAAAAGAAATTAAATAATATATACTTTATATAATTAATATAATAATGAAATTTAGGATAGAATCATTATTAAAGATTTTGTATGTAAAGTTTTCTAGAGTTTGGATGAAAATCAAGAAAAGGAAATTAGATTAGTATCAACATACTATTGATATTCCAATTGAACTCAAACAACTATTATATTCAAAATTAATTATTTTATAACAGTCAGTACTCTTCTATTACTTGGATCTCGATTATCAGTTAATAATGTCTCTTCATATAACTGGTATGTTTTGATTTCAATAATTGTTCCCCTACATACCAAATCTGAATTGTGAATCAAATGTCCCTGTAAGTACCTCTCTATACATATAAAGATTATAATGTATATCTCATTTAGATCTCTTAAAACACATTAAGAGATATTTCATTTTTAAGATTACTATGCCATCGCCTTATGCCGCATTTTAGAGATGGGGTTTCATCCATCTAAACAATACAATATCATGAGGATACATAAAAATTAGGTTTGGATATAGAATTGTAAAATAAAAATAAAAGATCATTACATTTGGTTAATCAGAATCAATCTCTAAGTGAAAACCTTTATACTGAGCTACTGTACAACTAATTTAACCAAAAAAATATCATGCTCATAAATATAACAAAGCCATTTCAATTGCTACAATGGCTTGCATACATAACTATAATACTGGGTGTACAATTACTTGTTGTGTTGCCGCTATCAATAATAATATTTCATGACTGTTATACAAGACTTTTACCATCAGATTCGTCCCAGTACGCTCCAATATCATCTTTTGAACAGCGTGATGAATTGACCTATGGTCATTCAATAAATAGAATTCCTGTTGAACAAGCCCTTCCGGCAATAATAGACAACGGTCTATCCCAGAATATGCCATTACGTGGTAACATACTTTATAAAATGGATTTGGATATGAGATTCTTTTGCACTAATAATTATTCAAAAGGTACTTTAAAATCCTTAGATTTTCAAGTTAGTGTAAGAAGTGAGAATGAAGATGATGAAAATGAGTCGACAATAATTTATAGAAAGACAACTCCAATAACTTGTGTAGGATATGATAGCAGAATTGTGGATGGAGAAATACATAAGCAGGGATTAAGTAGATTAGACATTTACGAAAGAGAATGGATCAATAGAATTCGTGCCGACGATATTATCTTAATATCACCAAATGTAAGGGATATAGAATACAAATTTAATTTACCGAATCATAACATCATCGTACTACCGAAGTCAAACATATTTATGAGAATGGAATTCAAGCAAGGTATCAGGAATTTAATGTTAAGATGGAAGAAATTGACATATTTGATCGGGACAACCATGTTTTACATTTGTCTCACTACCATATTCTTTTTCTCTACTGGGTCTTCGTTCTATTTCATAAAAACACAGAAAGTCGCAGAAGGTGCTAAGGATATCGAACTTTAGATTATAATATCGAAAATGTTGACAATATATATTATATTGAGATTATGCTAGATAGTTATGTAATATTAATAATTGATTAATTAATGAAATACTGATGTTGATTTTTAAGTTAAGTATCGTCATTGGTATAAGTTTTCTCTAACTTCAAAATCTAGGAAAAGAGCATCAACATTTACCAATTTCTGAACCTCGTTGAATTGCATAATTGTGTTATTAAATATGCTGATCAAATCAAACATTTTTTTATACTTACCAAAAATATATTTCCTTTTGTTCTCTTCTAAAATTGACTTCTTTTTTTGGAGTTCCTCTCCAGAATCTTCATTAAATATATTTTGGGGTTCTTGACAAGCATTTAAAATTCCATCAGTATCAGTCGAAGCTAAAAATTGCAGATCTTGAGTTTCATTCTTATTATTAAATGCAGAATCTGAATGTATTCTTGAATCAACAAATAAGCTTAGATCAATTTGAGGTAAAGAAGTGCCATTTTCAGGAATAGAGTTTTTAATTAGATTATCAGATAATTCGTGTTCAGGATAAAATTCAAGATCTCTTTCTGTGTGTGTACCGAATCCCATTGACTTAGCTTCTTTCACTAAATTATCTATCTCATCATTCACAGGAGTTGGAAGTGGTTTGTCGTATGTCCTTGCTGTCACAATGTTCCACTTTCTGTTGGCCTCATCAACTTTTGCTAACATAGAGCCCGGTTTGAATATAATTGATTTGACTAGTAAGGTGACACTTTTGTTATTATTATTCGTTTGAAAATATATGAACTCATAAGGCGGTGTGATTTTGGGATTGTTAGTCAAAGTTTCCTTGGACTCTTCAACGTTACTTTCTGATGTTTTTGGATCTCTTAGAGCACTTGTAAGACGTGAAAAGAATGTGTATGTCGATGATGATAAAGATGCAGTTTTTTCGCTTACAGTATTGTCTTTAATAGACTTATTGTGATTATCCATATTATTGCTTGAAACATTTTTTTCATTGGATATGAGTTTTAGAAGCTCTGATCTAGTTGACATTTCATCAATAACATCATACGGATATTTTCCCTTTTTAAGAACCATTGATAATCTTGAAGTTGCTACATCTACAATTGAAGAAAATAATAGGGGTGATTTCGATTGTTTTGGTGTCTCATTATGTTTTTCTAATTTATTTATTATATCTCTCTCCGTTAACTGTCGGTTTGAGGTAATAGAAAATATTCTGTTCCCATAGAAAGAGAAGGTTTTACTGTCGTTATGATAACTGAATTCGGAGGTTGAGCTGGCAAAAGAATTTGCTTGTTTATCTATTTGTTTGAGTTTGTTTTTCAGATTTCTTCTTAAGGCAATATTGTTAGTTTTCAACACCTTAAATACAATTAATCTTACATATAATAATTGCGTCAAACGGTCATCATTTTTTGTCAACAAAATATCCCAGTATTCATATAATATGGTTTCTTCTAAAGTATGTAAGTATTGCTTAGGCAAGGCATCCCATATATTGAATAAGCTGATAAGTCCGGCAGTTTGTGATTTTGAGCTATATGTTTTTAACATCATTAATATACCTTCACACCAAGTTTTCCAATGAAGGAACTTTGCAGTTGTGGATGACTTGAATTGAAATAAAATAAATTGCAGAATTTTATTATAAATAACATTACAAGCAGAAAATTCGTATGCTGAAATTGTAGATATAAATGTTAACTGAGATTTATCATGTAATCTAAGAACTGGAATGGTTTTTGAACCAAATAAATTGGTTAGATTTCTTAGACATTCCCACAGTTTGAAACTTCTGAAGTTACAAATAATAAAATTGTTGTATTCCATATCAGATATCTGTGTGATTCTACCATATTTCCTTTTCAATGGTGACTGATTTTGTGCTTCAATATCAGAGTCTGGCATAGATTCGTTCACATCAATGATAGTATTCTGTCCTTTATATCGATCCTTTTGTTTCTTGATTCTTGAGTTAGTAAACGATCTCAGTCTATGGAGATCAGATCCAATAAAATTACATGTTGTGTACTTTAAAAATATAGAAAACCCAGGAATTTGATTCAATTGTCTATCCATATCTTCTGCTTCAAAATTCAGAAAAGGCAACGTAAATATTATAAACCAATAATGCCAATAAAAGGAAGTAAAAACCATATCATTTTTTAAATAAGATATAATTATTTTAAAAAATTTAGTATCCTCTGACTCGATGCTTTTGTCGTTTAATTGGTTATCTGAACCGATTGCAACATCAAACTTCCTTTTCTTCCATGGAAACAACGAATTTTCATCTGTGACAGTTATATTTGGTTTGATTTCTATTAAAAGTTGTGTATCAAAATTCAATGCATCTGGTAAAAAAAAAAATGCGTATGCATTTAATTTGCCTAAAAATGATTTCAAGAGTGATTGATATTTGTTTAATTGAGGAATTTTATCTTTACAAAATTCAGGACGCTCATGTAAATATTTTGATGATATTATAAGTCTATTTGTCACGTAATGAATTGTAATTAATACATGATGGGAAAAAGTCTCCAAGTTTTCTTCTTTATTCGACCAAATAGTAACTATTGTTGATAAAATCTTGCTGATACATTCTAAGCAAACTGAAAGAATATTACTGTCATAAAAATTAAATGACAAATCAGCTGAAATTTGATTCATATCATTATTTAAGTAGTTTAATAATGTGACCCACCACTGGATTAAAATGATTCTTACATCTTCTTTATGCGCATTCGAAACATTGGAATGAGGGTTTCTTAAATAGGATAGAATAGTCAATCGAAGAAAGTTCGCAATGTGTTTCGAAGAATCAATTCTATTTAGATACGACTGATCGCTAATCAGTAAAATAAATTTGTTTAAAGCTTGATATAAGTCATCGATATCATTATTTTGATCTATATCTTCAAGATCTGGCTCGTTGTATGTATCAAATGGGTTCTCATTGGACATTATGCTCTGCTTAATTCTCAAAACCTAAATACATTAATTATATCTTAAAATAGATAATAATACTTGGTATTTTTGTTCGTTATTTATATAAGCTTCTGATTCGGATTCTAATAATTTCCAAACTTAGGTGTCTCAAAAAATTCCACCGTTATCTACCAGGATTAAACTTACTCTCTGCCATATATTAAAAGAGTCAATATCACTTCAATATCAGTAGTCTTGTTCTTTAAACAAAGCATCATATTTTATTTTATTTGGCTAAACAACCGACTTATATACTTTAAAGAATATAGTTGCGTTTTAAGTAATCTGTATACTTAATATTTGTGATCTCATGAATAAAGCAGTGCCATTAATTTCAAATAAAAGAACATCGCGGACATATTTATAGCGGTCTCCAGACGCAAACAGCTTTAAAGAAAAGTTGACTACAGACAATATATATATTCACCAGGGCCTGATTTATATGTTTATTACAAAAAGTATATCAGATATCTACTTTATGTCAAAACACTGTTCAAAGTACTGTTAATAGACCTCAAGTAATTACGACACCATTTTTATTTTTGTAGTTTTAATTTTCCTTAATGCAACTCAGATCTAATTAGAGTTGATAGCAGACTTTAACGACAAAATTTCAACTAATTGGCTATTCAACAGAATTTAAAGTAATTTCAGATATACAAAAAAATATTGAAGCATTTTATAATTTATGACAATTTTATTTTATTGTTTTAATTACTTAAAGATAATTTATTTAATCTAATGAGATTTAAAAAGTTTTAAAAAGTTTTTTTTTATATATATGAAATAAAAGTTTTGAAATTTTTAAATGATTAGATTTGTTTAAGCATCTTCTTCAACAACAGTGGTGTGTAAACCCTTAACGGAAGCAACGAAGACTGGTTCGACGTAAGAGAATAATGGGTTCTTAGCATCTTCTTCTTCGGTTCTTCTTCTAGAGATTCTTAATCTCAATCTTAATGGAACACCCTTGATACCTCTTTTCCAGATTTCTTGGTTTAATTCTGGAGCTAAACGGACATCTTCAGTACCCATGTGTAATTTGGCGAACTTCTTGATTTCCTTGACAGCTCTTGGGGCTCTCTTCTTGAAAGAAACACCGTGTAACTAAAGTAAAATTAGAATTATATTATATCTACAGAGTCATCATATTAGTTCGTGTTAATTTGAGAAACTCAAAAGTTCGAAAAAAAGATAACAAAAGTAATTATAATCATAATTGATGATATTTGTTAGTAATCGTTTGTTTTTTTTTGGAAAAAGTTAAAAGAAAATAAATTAAAAATTATTAAATTATGATTCAAACACATTCAACGAGCTTGCTTGAATTTCTAAAACACCATTCTTGAAATCTTTAATTTTTATCTGTAACATAATGAATGATTTAATTTCTTATCGGAATATTGACATAAATGGATTTTCAAAAGTCTTCAAGTAATGTTGTATATTTAATATTCTCACTTTTATCGTGCACATAATACAATTAGATACAGAATAAAGAGTAAAAACATTTAACAAATGATTTGACACAACCAAAGACACTTGCAACCTCTATTCATTCTAATGTTTCAGATAACAATAATTGTATATAGTTATCTCATTTGTCACTATCTCATTTTATCGTCAACGGGAATGAAAACTAAGACAATACACGTTACAAAAAAGTGTGAGTTTAAGAAGAGTGGTATTCTCATTGATCAAATTCATCATTTCTTATCATTCGAATAAAAAACGATGCAAAGACACTAATAGACTCTCACGATTCTGCATCATCGTAATATGTCAATTCATTCTTCCATGAACGATATCCTCATATTACTTGTTCTGGTGTTCAATTTGAATTTTCAATTCTACTGTTTCAATTCAATGGACTTCAATGTGTGTATTTTTGGTTCATAATTAATTAATATCTATTATTAATATAAGATGAAAGAAAGGAAAAGAGTTTTCCCAACTTTCTATCTAATTTCAATATAACATACTCTTTTGTGTAAGTTGATGGTGTATTCACGAGTAACAACGTCTTTTAAACCGGCCATTTTTGCTTACTAGATTGAGTTATGGAGCTCTGATTCCAAAAGTAAACTATTAAGAATTGATAAGTACTATTAAATATCAAAGCTTCTTTATATATAAATATACATATACTATATCTTAACTATGAATAATTAATTCTTTTTAATGAGAGACTACAAATAATTTTTGGAAAGATAAAGTGAAAAAAAATTATTAAAAGTATTAATTACTATGATGAAATTTTAAGATATGAAATTTTAAGAAAATACATAATTAAGAAATTTTCCAACGTTGAAAGCAAACAAGAAAAAAAAAAAAATATTGAAATTTGTGAAATTTTACAAATGGGAAAGAAGATTGAAACAATTCTCTTCGATGATTTCTCTAAAACTGGATAACCTCTCACTTGTATACTTCAAGAAGATAATAATAAGTTAATGAATTATTATTTCACTCTGTGTCTCTTGGTAGAGGTTTAATTAAAACTCCAGCATGAACAAAAGATATAAAAAAAAAATTTCAGTTTATCAAACTACGAATTTAGTTTATCTTGAGAGAAAAGGTTGGAACAAGTAGCAGTCAATTGTGATTTGATGTATCGAAACCATTTTTAATTCAAATTGGAGCCAGAAGAATAATATATAGAGAGAGGGAGATATAGACACACACACATATACATATACATAATACATTGATTAATTGATAATATATCAAAACACTTGTCTCCTACATGAAACAATACGACTAGAATGAAATATTTCAGTCAAATTGTTTGAGCTCATCGCTGAACAGACGGGAATTTTCAAACGAGATGCTTGGAAGAGAGCGAATACGGTGGGGGGGTGGGGGGTGAGTGTTTGGACAGAGCGTAGAAGGACAGTCGTGGTACCGTCTGCCTAACTTGAGGTCTTGGTAGACAGAAAAGTGAAAGCTCTTTTGGAGATATCATCCCAGGTTCTGGAAGAAATACGTACTTATTCGGTGTCTCTGTGAGAACAGAAAACATACTCAGTGTAGAGAGAGAGAGATAGAGAGAGCACTCTCCTCGTATATTTTAGCTGATACCGCTGCCTCTCTCCCTGCCTTGCTCTCTCTCATTTCCTTCTTACTCAAGTATAATCAAACGCTCTTACCACTTCAAAAACAACAGTAAAGGTACACCAAACTCTGCAGGACCCCCCCCCCTCCCAACTGTTGCTTCAAGCCCTTCAGAGGCGGGGTGTAACGGCACTCTATCTCTTGCGCGGAAGAAACAACGAAAATTTGAAAAAACAAATGAATTTAAAGAATCGGAAAAAAAATTAAAATAAAAAAGATATTTTGTAAAGACCCGTGATAATGTATGGGTGTTTAGTTTTTGAAAGTGACTGTCAGTAGGGTAACTACATATTTGATTGGTGGGGTGGATGAGATTGTTTAGCCGCCCAGGGGTCCTTTTTTAAATTCCTTATAAAAAGGATTGTTTCTTTAATTAAATGATTGACATTTTATAAATAACAAAGTATAAATACTACTCATAGTCTCAAACAAGTGGTTTTTTTAATGGAAAGAGGATTAAGCGGTTTGTGATTCCATTTCCTGAATCGCAATAAGAAGCCTGAGATGTGAGTTGTATGTATACATCCTTTTATTTAGTTGAGAAATATTATAATGAGAGAGGTTGTTGTTGTTTTTTTTTAGAAACTGTACTACAATTGTTATTTGCGTAACTTTTTATCCTGGAAGGAGAGTTCTCAAAGGAAAGGTGTTACGTCCATTTTGGGGTGTTTGTCCTTGAAGTGGATATGTAAAGGTTGCCAAATTCAAAACACAATAGTTTATCATAAAAAATTTTATATATTGTGGCCCCATGAATCGTATGACTGCCTTGTGTGTCTGGTCAAGTTTGGTATGCCTTTGTGGTCCTTCACTTGCACTAGACAGACGTCGTGCCGCCGCCAATCGAGAACAACCATAGGTCATGTGATATTTGGATCACGTGGTTATTCTGCTAAGGCCGGGTGATACAGCATGGCGTTGTGTTCTGCTGTTCTTCTTCTTTTCTTTTCTTTTTTTTTGAATATGTGGGAAGAAGAAGAGAAAGAAGGACAAGACACAAAACGGATGGAACAAAAGGGCCAGAGGAATTAACAAAATTCTTTAGTGAAGGGAATGGTGTGTGTGCGGGTGGTTCAATCTTTTATTTGCGATGAAGAAGAAGCAATTACATTGACAAATATTATTATATACTATTGATCTCGAATTTTATACGCATTTCTCAATTCTCATCATATTATTGTGTCTGTCAGGCTGTCTATGTGTGTTTTTTTAAATCGATATGTTTTCAAAATAAGTGTCAAAGGCATATTTGTGCCAGTTTTCAGTCAAGCCGTTGAAGAAGGAGAATACTTAAAATGTTAAAAAAAAAAAACGTCCAAGATGTTTTGAACATTATTCTGAGACTTGATTAATAGAGAGTAAAACTGTTCAATGCATTCTGTTGTTTGCCGTGTATTTCGATTTTATGTTACAAAACCTATATGTTAAGAGTTTGCGAATTATTATAAAGATTATGATGTTCGGTGTTAATAGTTAGGTGAGAAATTCAAAAAATGAAAAATTATGATTCTGCTAATTTTATGTTATATATTGTTCGGTTTTATATTATTGATTATCTGCCGTCCATCATGTAATAATAATATCATTTTTTTCTAATTTTTAAACAAAAATTAGTTTATCACTATAATCGATATTTTTTATCATGAAATATGCCTGATGGGTATGTGTGATTCAATACATGGTACATGAATAATTCTCCTTCTCAGGCTATATGTTTTCTCTTAATAGGATAGAATTTTTTCATGAACTGCTTTATTTCTCTTTTGTGTTTACGCTAACTATTTCTGATCCCCTTATACTAATATCTTTCTTTTCTTCTTATTTATTTTTGGTTCCTATATCCAGGCATTCTGGTAAAAACCTGATTTAAAATTTCATTATATAAAAAGTTTAGGTTATCATTATCAAGATAATATTTAAAATTAGAGTTTTTTGATAAAACCAATCTATTTTGAACAGAATACAATCAAATTAAATTTTTATTATAACAAAGTGAATCTAACAAGCGTTGATTCTAAGATAAAAGTTTCTTTTAGAACAAAATATTAGCCATCCTCATTAAATCCTGGCTTGAATCACCTATCTTTATAAACACTCTAACAGGTGCTATCAAATAATTAGCAAGGGCATCATCAATAGTGCTGATTTATACTGTTTAAAAGATTAGAGCAACTCATATACTTAAGAGTACAAGTACATTATTTTGTCACACCATAAGCATTCTGTAATATACATTTTTTTTAACACACAAATATGGCTAAATCTAAAGAAATGTCAGAATCGAATAATAATATAATTGGTCAGAAACATAGTTTAAAATCGTCTATTTCACAAAATTTACAAAAATGGAGGAATGCATTTAAAAGAATAACACACGAAGCATTAGTAACGTTGGATGAAGCTTCTTCTACAACAGACGAAAGAATAGATGCCTTATTTCGCAATGGCGATTCGTGTTCATCATTAAAAACGAGCATGTCATCAAATTCGCGATCAGGTGCTCAAAATTCCATCAACTTGAATGCAAGAGTTGAAATGAGATTGACGGACGAAACAGAATCTCTTGATGGCTCATCTTCAGAAGGCGAGTATGAAGACGATGAGACTAGAGAAGACGATGAGGGAGGTAAAAGGTTGACATTTAAAAATTTCAATGCTCAAGCTAGATGTGAAAAGCTACGACAAGAGATGGGTGAACCATTTTACCGGGCTGATATAATATGGAAAGAGAGAAGGAACCTTTGGATCGAGCCTGTTGAATATCATGAGACAGATAGAATATTGAACTCAAAGAAAAATAGAAAAACCTTTAAGAAAATTCCAATTGAGTATTATCCTCGTGTGTACCAAAAGTTGGCCATTGATAATAAACCTTTGAAGGAACCTTTGAATCTAGAAGATGCCATGCAAGTTATCGACGCTGGATGGAACGAAACAAAGAAGTGGGCATCATAGAATCATAAAGTAAGCAGTTTTCCAATATTAGAAGTCACAGGATTTTGAACTTTGCATAAAGAATATATTAATAAATAACGATGCTGGAAAGAATAGTTAGTCATTAGATTGGTATATTTTATTATCCGTTTATTAAAGTTATAATTTATATAAGAATCACAACAACAACAAAAATAAATACAAAGAATAGCGGTTATATATTCCTACACAAAAAAGTTATTTGTTTACAGATTTTTATCTCTCGTAGTTTTATATCATCTCATGGATAAAAGTTACTCTAAATTTTAACTAATATCTGCATCGGTTGCTTTAGTCTCAAAAAAATGTTGATTATATAGGGATATGTAAGAATTAATCTTTTACAATAAACTTTTGCATTAATTTTACAATATGTAGCTTTAAAAGTCGTTAATTGATCAGTGTATTCTGTCTAGAGCATAAATTTTTTGAACAGGGCTCTCAATCGCGATATTCAAAAACTTAAGCTGTGTGTATAAAAATTATCAAATTTGAAATATATATAAGTTCACATGATTGTGGTAATTCAATTAATAATTTTAAATAAATTTTATAGAATCCCAAGTTAACATAGTTTAAATACTAAAATACAAACAGCAATATTTATTCATACTACTTTAGCGATTATATTGCGTGTCTTTTCTATATATAATGAGTTCCTCTAACCAATCTGGGATTATTCAGACATTTGTCAAAAAAATTTTAGCACATTTAGATGATGCTGATCCACAACGACTAAACAACTTTTTAACACTATTTAATCAAAACTCTAATTGTAAGATTGTGCTAAATGGTAACCCAATAGCCCAGCCAACTGAATTTTTGACAACTTGGCAACAGCAAGTAGTTCAGAGTCAGCATAACTTAACCTCATTAGATTATCACATAATACCTGGTTCTGGAACGTTGATATGCAATGCTGGTTGTAAAATAAGATTTGATGAAAGTGGTAGAAATAAACTGAACGAAGACGCTGTTCTAAATATAACTAATAATGGCATGAATAGTAATAACAATGCTCTAAAGGGGAGACCTTTGTGGGGCTCCTATCATGGTGTTTCAATGCAGATTATATTGGACGACCGTATATTTAAAAATGAACAAAACGGTGTAATATCAGCATTGAATTATAATATTATATACAAATCAGACGATTCATTGATAAATTTAGAATGAAGATAGCTTTCAATATTTAATGATTATATAAGTGTATATATATTGCGTTTGTATCATTAATAGCATGAGTCGAATGAAAAAGGGATCTTTAAATATAATTTAGTTTTTTCACACCAATTTTAAAGTAATAAACACTATATAGAAGATATATAGAGAATTATAAAGTAGATAATGGTAGGAAATAGAGGTTTCCATTTATTTCCTTTATCGGGTTAGTTAATCTTGGTACGTTTTGTTCAAGGAGCTCGGACTTGTAGAACCAGAACTTTTTGACACTCCAAACGATGATCCTGTATGTATGCTATTAACTGTTGTATTTATGCTCCCACTAGTAATAGGATTCTTATGTGTTGGCGGTGTTGTACTTGTAATGATATCTGTTGTTGAATTATATAGCCTTGGCAATGACTCAATTTCCTGTATTATAAAAGCTTTCTCATCTTTAAAGGCCCTGTCAAAACTTTCATCAGAAAAATTATTTAAATATATTAACAATTTGTCCCTATTTTTAATTAGAATATCTAGTATCGGTTTAGTTTTCCTTGGGTTTGCGACAAAAATTTTGAATATATTAAAGGCGTCTAGCTGAAGTAACTTGGATTTATCAGCCATGACAGTCATGATCAATTTCATATTTTCAGGTGAAGTAATATATGTCATCATTATATTGTTACTTTTAACAATTATTAAATCATATAATAATTTCAAACTTTGTCTTTTTGTGACGTAATTTCCATGTGCTATCAGTTTATTGATATTTGCAATGAAACTTACTAAGTTGGTTTCAACATTGAAAAATTCTTTGGAAACTAATTTTTCATTAGAAGTGAATAATGATATTAATATTTGAAAAGAGATGGAACTTATTTCAAAATTATTTATTTTAGCAAAAGAAAAAAACTTCCAAAAATTTGAATCCTTAATTAAAATGATCCTGCATAATTGTTCATATTTCGTACATTCTAAAATCATTTTTCCAATAATTGTAAACATATCATTACGTGAATTTGTTGATATGGGAGATTTTGTGTTTTGTAATATTGATTCGATCTTAACTAATAGCAGCAAGACAGTTTTAGGATTTAAAACAAAATAGTCAACGGTCACCAATTTATTATCTATCGAATAGTTTAAAGAAACCGTAAATATAGTATGTAACTCTTTCATTATATCCAGATTTAATTCCTGGAGGTTATTTACCATAACAATAAAAAATTTCATTTTGTTAATCTCTAGATGCAACTCATTGGTCAGATCTAAGTTATCATGTGAAATCAATATTTCTTTAATGTCGGTCAAATACTTCAACAGATCATCTTGAAGTTTCTTTTTATTATCCAAAGTTGTAATGCTGGGAAGTTTTGTAGTCAATTCCAGACAATATTTCACGTATTCACTTGGTGGTTTTGAATTCTTTTTCCATAGAAATGACATATCGAGTTCCTGATTTTTATGCTTTTTAAACATGACGTTGCCTGATGAGTATCTTTATGAAAAATTCCAGGCTGCAATAATCAATAAATTATTAAGCTTCTAACGTATATCTAGCAGCTGAATATTTTATAAGCTTCTAGATTTAAATTAGACACATTATGGTATCCAATACTAAGGATAATATAGTCAATTGGTATATTTAAATATCAGATCATTCTATTAAAAGTTTCAACTGATTTACGATGAGTTGCCATCTCATCTCAAATCATAGATTTCCAATTTTCCACTACGTTTTAAAAATCACGTGATATACATATAGATCGATAAGCTACGCACCCAAAACGTCTCAATATCTTGTGACAGTAAAAGTGGTTCTCTTTTGGAATGGTATTGTCACTAATTCAACTATATTTGATGGAGTTAAAATTTTAGTTGTAAATTATTCTTGAGAATAATGCATTTAAGGTGGACAGAAACAATCAAGGGAAAAGTTCGGATGCTTGAGTCCATTTTTTATCTGGTGATCGCCTTTTGATGAGCATTGATGGATCATACCTCGTCTATGAAACAAAAACTCTAAGCAAATATTTGCTCCAACCTCTAAAACTTTGAAGCTTAGTTGCCCATTATGGAGAAATGTAAAATCACGAAAAAGGAAAAGCACATATGCAGGTGGAACTCAACAAATTGTAACTAACATATTGATGTTGACCAAACATCATTTAATGGTATAAACCATAATAGGACCTTGTAAAACTGGATTAAGTCCTCTGAGCTTCGTATTTTAAATATTTATAACAGCTTAACACTAATAGTATTCTTGGACTCGCACAATCCTCTTTAATAATGCTAGCGGTTGTCACATTATTAGTAACTTCTAAGTACATCTATTTTGAAAGTATTCTTTATGGTATTATTTTTTTAAATTGAGTTATTTTAGTTTGTATAAACTAAAATAACTTAATTAAGAAAGGGCCATCCTTCTGTTGTAAAGAAGTGTTTATTGGGTTAATATTGTGCTCCTTACTGACAGTAGCAGCTTGAGCGACAGTATTGTTGTTGTTAGTGTTGGACGTTTCTAGAAACTGGAAGAAGTTGAGATTTTGATAAGTTACAAATCCAATTAATTACTACTAAAATTAGAACATTCTTCAAAGAACATTCTAGAGACGTCCATCACAAATACATCTCAAGTAACAGATGTTCATCAAACACAAATTACAGAGATTCCAAAAGATATTTAAAACTATTAAATTTATCTCAAAAAATATGTTTATTTTCCTTCTATGTTACAGTTGATATAAATTCAATATCCTTCATTTTTTTTCCAAACGTATTCAATTACAATGTGCATTATGTGGTCATAACTTCTTCAATATAAAAAGAACATATTTCTTCAGTAATAGGATTTCAGTATATTTTATATACTTTTTAGGTATAATATTTGAATGTTCTGCAATTTCTACTGTTTGTATAACTATATTGACTAAATCAAATAATTCATTTAATAAAAGATCTCATTGTATATTTTTACAGTGAAAATTTTTATACCACGATATTGTAAATAATTATTTACAGTAATTCCCGAAAATTAGCTTTTTATTTAAATAAAATTTTCAAACTCTATCTTTTATTTAGTTAATTTTCTCGATAATATTTGAGATACTTAATTGTATTGTCAATTCTTGAGTTCTTTATAGTTTCTTAATAATACTCGACCGATAACAATCATCATTCTATTAATAATTGAGATATATATAAAGTTTTGCTAATTCTTGTTTCAAACAGAAATAAATAAAACATTGATGTACTAATGACATCATTTTATTCAAGTAAGTGAACGTTGCCATTAACTGTTGGAGGAATTTTACGGCCACTATCTTCATTAATGTGGATAAGATAATTTCATTTGGTGGGTTATGTTTCTGCTAAAACGAGCTAACATTATCATTCCCTCTTAAACTGACAGTACATGGTTAGATTTATAAAGAATTGCTCAATCATAATTTGGCTACATATTTGGTTGTCAAATAACTCTTTAGGTCTGTATCAAATATTTTGAAATTTTATCACAAAGTAATTGGAGGGTTGGCCGAGTGGTCTAAGGCGGCAGACTTAAGATCTGTTGGACGGTGTCCGCGCGAGTTCGAACCTCGCATCCTTCAAATTTTTTTTTGTCCTCACCTGCTTCAAAGATAAACGTCATAAATAAATGCTCTGTCGACGAGGTCGTCGTCTAAATATAAGTTATTTAAACATTTAAGTGGATTATATTACGAAGCTACCTTTCATATAGTATATGTTGGAAATATAGATATGGTTTATAATCATGGAGTTTCTTAGATATCTTACAAATTAGTTAATCTAACTCAAAGTATATGGCCTTCGACAATTACCTGCTGTCCGCATCTGAAGAAAGCACATTGACTATTGTACATACTACAAACTTGGTGTTAAAAGCATTTATATTTACATTGTTCTCATCACTTTTTTATCTCTTAAAGTTGTGTTCTCCAGAAAACTGAGTTCTTTGGATTTTATAAATTTGTCAAGAAAACAATTTGGATCTTACAACGAGTGAATGATAAGGCTGTTTTGGTGAGTTTTATTAAATAATAGAGTATCGTAACATTTTGTCTTTCATTTTATCAAATACAAATTAGAAGTACTTATAGGCCCTGATCGAAAACTGTTATAAGGTATATGGGGAGTGTGAGTTGTACAACGGTTTGAACAATGAGTTGGATTCATCCTAATCATTATCTGAACCAATCGATTATTGTAATCGTTGTACAAATAAATCTTGATAATCTCAAGTACAACTCATTACTTTTCATAACAGTAAATCAGTGCTTTATTTATTTTCTTTAGTTGAATCTCTCGTATCTGGCATCGCACAGGAATATGGTACCAAGTATTAATGGTCACCTAATTTACCACTTAGAAGTAAACTTGACAACAAATACTTTTTTTATCGTAATGTTATGACTTCGCAGATAGCTTCATGAAAGTACTATTTAAGAGTTTGACACACACACCTTATTTACTACTCAGTCAGATCATAGTTCCCCTCCTAACCTTTTTATATTAACGTTCGGAGCAACAATATCAGCTGTATTTAACAACACTTTCACAACAAATTTACAAAATACACATAATTATATGTCTGACGTGCTACATAGTTCTCTCAAATGAAGTATCTAGAAGACCCTCGATGGTTAATAAATGACTTCTAATGAAGGATGAGATGGATGATTCATTAAGGGACGTCTCATTTTTGCGATGTTTTTATAACGAAACGAAAAATTTCCAATATAAATTTCAGACTAGCAAGTACTGAGTTAATATCAATTCTGGTACGACTCGATAATTACTTTGATTTGAAAATTGTTCTGGAATTTATTTGAGACTAACTCGACATTTAGTCATTCTAAATGGTTCACTAGTTGTTTTTAAATCTTGTGTAGTGCAATTTGATATTTCTGTGATAAACAAAATTTTGATATTAAATAGGAATTTTAAGAGAAAGAAAAGAGTCCAGTTTCTTCCAATTACGAATTAAGATAAATAAATCAGTATCAAATATGGCTGAGATTAATTTAGGTATTCCATGTGATATGCATGTTCATGTTAGAGAAGGTGCAATGTGTGAATTGGTTACACCTACTATCAGAGAAGGTGGTATTTCCGTTGCCTATGTTATGCCAAATTTGCAACCTCCAATCACCACTATTGACAAAGTTCGTGATTATAGAGCTAAGTTATCTGCTATATCACAAGGAACCACTTTTTTAATGAGTTTCTATCTTTCTGATAAACTAACACCAGAAATTGTCGAGGTTGCTGCCAAGAATAAGTATATTAATGGTATCAAATGTTACCCAGCTGGTGTCACAACGAATTCATCTCAAGGTGTTGATCCAAATGATTTTACAAAATTTTATCCTATATTTGAAAAGATGCAAGAACATGGTTTGATTTTAAATTTACATGGTGAAAAACCTTCCACCCAGAAGGCAGCAGATGATGGAAATGCTGAAGATATCACTGTGCTGAATGCTGAAGAATATTTCCTACCAGCATTGAAAAAATTACATGCAGATTTCCCTGATTTAAGAATTGTTCTTGAACATTGTACAACCAAAAAGGCCATTGATACTATCAATGAAATCAATAAAGACATAAAAGATCCAAAAGATATTAGGGTCGCAGCTACTATCACTACCCACCACTTATTCTTGACTATTGATGACTGGGCAGGCAATCCAATTAACTTCTGTAAACCAGTGGCTAAATTGCCAAGTGATAAAAGGTCGTTGGTTGGTGCCGCTATTTCAGGTAAACCTTATTTCTTCTTTGGGTCCGATTCAGCGCCTCATCCTGTAGAGAATAAAGCAAAGATCGTTGGTGTATGTGCTGGTGTTTATACACAGTCTTTGGAAATTCCTTATTTGGCTCAGGTCTTCAACGAACATAACTCTATTGACAAGTTGAAGGACTTTGTATCGACTTTCGGTAGACAGTTTTACCACTTAAACCCAGAAGATATACTTTCCCAAGACGAATGTATTCTTTACAAGAAAACTCAAGTTGTTCCTGAGACTATTATCAATGCAGATAAGTCGGTTGTTGTGTGTCCATTTAAGGCTGGAGAAACTTTAGATTGGTCAATCAAATGGAAAAAAGCCACTAACTGAACTCAAACTCTGGTAACAAGAGGAACTGCAATAAATACACATTCACTTTCAAGCCCCCTTGTGGGGAAGGGGGGGCTCTTGTACATTCCATAATTATTTCACTGTTGTATATAAATAAATATATTTAATCGATTTTATATTATAATCTATTCCATAGCTTGTATGACTTTTACATATAAATATATTTCGGATCCCATGAACAGAATAGATGACTAGAAATTTGGCCGTTAACTCTTAGTTGAGCATCAGCCCAACCACGTAGAGAGTGAATCACAACTGGTTAAGTGACCTTTGCCCATTAGAAGAGAAGGTATTCGAAAGTAACTTATACTCTTTATTTCTTACCCGATCCCACCTATTTTTGCTTTTTGTACGAACTATTCTTAGTGCATTTTTCAACAGTAATACGATATTTAGTTGCGATGAACTTAAAACGGGAGGGACGGACCTAAGTCTTGCAATTAATAAGATGTTTGGAAGTAACCAAATGTTGCCTCTATTGGTTCGTGATGTTACAAAGTTGTTAGTTTATGATACTTATGTGAGAGTTGTCTATTATCTCAAAAAACTTGTTTTAAATTGTGATTGTTTTTGTTTCTTGATAGCAGGAAAAAGTAGAAAGCAAAGGTAACTTAGTTATGTCTGACCAAGATACTAATAATATAACAAGGAGGACTTCAGATTTAAAGATCATCAATACTAGTGAAGGTTTTGAACCTCAGATGGTCCCAGATGATAGAATTGACTATATTGGTGCTGACCAAGATTTAACTGCTGATTTGGATGATGACACTCCAGTCATCAACTTAATTCATTTGAAGATCAGATCGATGGAGGAATTGGAGCTGGTAAGGTTCCGCAAATTAGAACAATTATGTTTAAGACAAAATCTGATTGAAAGTATCAGTGAAGTTGATGTCCTTCCATATGGTACAATGATTGATTTAGATTTTTACGATAATAGAATCAAGCATATTTCGAGTAATTTAAATAAATTGATTAATTTGGAAAATTTAGATTTATCATTTAATAATATCAAAAGAATCAAAAATATTGACAAATTGGTGAAGTTAAAAAACTTATATTTGGTTCAAAACAAAATAACAAAAATTGATAACCTAAACACTTTAACTGAATTAACTAATTTAGAACTAGGTGGTAATGAAATCACAGAGATTGAAGAAGATTCTTTTAAAGGGTTATCTAAATTAGAAGAAATATGGCTTGGTAAAAATTCAATTCCAAAATTGATAAATCTCCATCATTTGAAATCTTTGAAAATATTGTCAATTCAAGGTAACAAACTGAAGAGAATCGAAGGTTTAGACGAATTGGAAAATTTAGAAGAACTCTATGTCGCTAATAATTTTATTTCAAAAATTGAAGGGTTAGAGAAAAACACAAAGTTGAACACATTGGATATTACTTCAAACAAAATTACTGAAGTAGTGAACGTAGGACATCTAACAGAACTTACAGATATTTGGGCATCTTTTAATAAAATAGATCAAACATTTGAATCCCTAGGCGATGAATTAAAGAACTGTAAGAACTTAGACACTATTTATTTAGAAGGTAACCCAATCCAAATTCAAAATGAAACATCATACAGAAGGAAACTAGTGTTAAATCTACCACCTTCATTGCAAAAAATCGATGCGACCTATATTCAAGGTTAGCCTTTTTCTAAAAATATTAATTAGGAGAAAGTACATAAATATTTAAATTTTTGTATAAGCAATGCAAGAGGCATAATGTATTGAAACTATCATTTTATGAAATGGCATTATCAAGTTCCAGATATCTTATCCTATATTTTAAGTAGACTAATCAATAATCTTATGTATTAATTAAATCGTTTTTATCCAAGAGCCAAAAAAAAAAATAAACGACCCCAGTGAGGATTGAACTCACGATCTTGCGATTAACAGTCGCACGCCTTAACCAGCTTGGCCATGGAGTCTATTTAATGGAAATTATCGCAATAATTAGTTTTTGTAATCATAACAATTTAGAACAAATTAAAAAGAGAAAATAATAAATAATAAGAGATTATAATAGGTAAATTTAACAGGTATTTCTCCTAAAATAATAATTTGATCATACTAGTTCTATTTTTGCAAGTTTACCGCTCATATTTAAAAAAATTAAATCGAACTGCTTCAACTGTCCGTATTCCTAAATCTTTACTTGTTCTGATTTAGAATTATTACTGTACGTGGGCATGTAAATCCAACTTATGCCGGCTACAGAATTAAAATAGTTCACTGGTTACGTTATTATTTATTAAAGATAGCCTTGAATTGGTTTCAACCTTAATTAACATTCTAATTGGACAAACTGAATCGGTAATTTGGAAGCAAACAAATCTTTTTGATTTATTAGAGCTTTAAGCAAAATCAATAAAACAATATCTGTATGCTAAAACAAAGTAAACTCGTTAGGATATTTTGAAGTATAAGACTCGGATTGTCTGAATTCAAATTAGGGAACTGTTTATTATTTGGATGGCCTATGTGGGAATGATGCAATTTATAATTCAGAGCAAGTGGAACTTAAATAAATTACAAAAGGCACTTAGAGGTAAATATAAATTTGCTGAAACATCTCGTATGTTTTATCTTCTCTACCTGAATCAGAAGGCCTGTATATGTTCATTTCAGTTGTCATAGGAACATTAAGTCAATTCTTATTAAAAGCATATGCAATATCCTTCCAAATAAATATGAATAAACCATATAAATCTTCAAACTTCTATTTATGTATTCAAATTGTTTCTTAATACGAAGAATAATTCTCACCTAATGAGCATACGTTCTGATTCTGATTAGAGTTCATGTGATGATATTGTTAGCTCCTGGACAATTGGAAACCAGATAATTATGGATATTCAACAGTTTAGATATTCGTTATTTATACCAATTATAAGCTGCTCAGATATAAGAGTCCTTTGGCTTGATGATTTTTAAAGGCATCATTTAACAGTTAAATTCAAATTTGAATCATTTTTATTAAGGCTGCGAGATACTAAAATCGATCAAAATTTAATAAATTACCACTTAAACTTATTGTATATTACCAGATTTTTAAATAATAATTGGGAACAAGACAAGCTAACGTCATCTGAATACATCAATTGATTGAGAGATTTTTATTATAGATTATTGTTTGCATCAACTCTGTTTGTTTGTTTTTGCCATTATCCAAATTGAGATTAATCAAATATAAGCAATAACATTTAATTTGAAGTCGACAAAAAAAAAGTTGTAAACAGTTATAAATATTTCATTACGACAATTCTAGTTTTTGATCTACTTAGTTAATATCTTAAACATCATTTTATGGAATAATTGTCTTCAATAAATCAATAATATACATCGTTTGTTTTATGGATTTTGCTTTGAAAAGTGTATTCATTTAATATCACTACAAAATGTACAATAAACAATCTGTCAATGCCATAATAAATAATGGCAATGGCAATGGCAATGGAAATTACAAATCAAGAAAGGATAATAATGTGGCTCTTCCCAAACTTCCCCCTTTACAAACCAAAAGTTATGGATCTGATAATTCCCCAGTTGAGAACGTTTCGATTGGATGGACACCAATCAGTGAGAATTCTTCATTGAATAACTTTAATATAACACCTTCTCCACCGCGTAAATTAAATGAGATAAACAGAAGTAATAGACCTCCTCCACCACCTATACCTAATTTATATGGAAGCATCTCATCACCAACTTTATTCAAGAGTCAAGATCATATCAGATCGCCTGACATTTATAGATCACCATTTGCTCTTAAATCATCTACAGGGAGTACGCCGATTAACAAAAGAAGCTCACCAACTTATTCATCGCCATTTGTTGGATCAGATGAGAAAGAATTTTGTAAGACTGACTCTAATTTAACAAGTATCTCCAATGTAAGAAACAGCTCAAACAAATCAAATTCACAAAATAATTTAAGAAAAATATCATCCCAATTTGGAGTTTTCTCAGAAGCAATAACAGAGAGTCCTACATACTTTGAAAGACCTATCATACCTAAATCGTTGCCCTCTTCCTCTCGTAATATTAGCATGACAAGTAGGATATCAGATAGTATTGAGAGCACCTATTCAGATTCAAACTACACATTTAATAATTCTAATGCAAGACATAGTAGTTTTAATTCATTACTTGGAGGTAAACCGTTAGACTTGGCACCAAGCATTACAGCACCTGTACAACCATTTTCTATTAACTTTCTGGATGAAAATAAATTATACCAATGTTATAGTGTATGGAAGCTGTCTGATATATATGAATGGATACTAAAAGTATACTTTGAGTGGTTTAATGAATATGTTTTCAGTAAAATAGAATTTTTCCAAATGATTCAGCTGTTGTTAGAATTTCAAATGCCCAAAAATTTTGATCAGGATATAATTGACTCTAATGTTGATAGAATAATTGAATCGCTTGTGTATCAAGAGGCAGTTCGTTTTGAGAAAGAATCAGAAAATTTATCTTCAAGTACAGGTTTGAATAATTTTAACTCTAACCCTGTAACAGAAATTGCTATTATTGTTTCTGGACTAAATATTAGTGGAATTTTTACCGAATTATTGCCATGCTATTCATTTAATGAATCAGTTCACTCAGATGGAGATTCAAATATGTGTTATTCTTATACTTGTACGAATAGGTTCTCAGGAGATTCGAGAAATAAAATTGAATTATCTGAAATTATTAATAAATCTGTTGGTTTATGGACAGATTATTGGAAACTAACACCGGAAGAATTATCTGAAATAAATCCAAGAGAAATCCAAAGACAAAGTTTTATATTTGATTTAATCATTCTGGAAGAAAGGTCGTTAAATATGGCTAATGCAGCAGTTGAAATATATGGTAAAAAGTTTTCTCCAAATTTACTTCCAGACGAACCTGAATTTGCATCCTTAGCGTTTGATATTTTTGAACCGTTAATTCAGATACATAAAGGATTATTGCTGGATCCAATATTTTGGAAATTAAAAACTAGAGGGAAATTCATTGATTCTATAGCAAAAATATATCTCAGATGGTGTCATGAAGTTAGAGACCTTTATTTAAAGTATGCTGTAGCTATGGCTACTGTTCATGAAATAATAACATGGGAAAAGCAACACCACACTCTATTTGAAAAATGGTTGAAAGATATTGATAATTTACCTGATATTAGAAGATCTAAGATGTATTATGATGTTATATTCTTTGGAGGTTTCTTTAAATCTCTACAAAATTTACCCATTACACTAACTTCTGTTATGAAAAACACAGATCCCTCGATGGAAGATTATTATGAACTTAAATTAGCCATTGCTGAGATAGAAAATTTGAGTTCTGAAGTTGATAGAGTTCATGGGTTAGCTATAGATAATAGAAAGCTAATTCGTTTTTCCAAGCAATTAGTTTATGATAAGAAAAATAATTTTACGGCTGGTTACGTAAACTTAAGTAATGCTCAGGAAGAGAATGGGGCAAACCAGGATAAACTTGATTTAGGTTTAGGTGATAGGAACAGAAAGTTATTAATGTCAGGGATTGTTTACAAAAAGAGAGAATTGTGGTTAGAACCTAATGAAATTTATTTAGCCTTGTTGGATAACTATTTACTCATTACGGAAAGAGTTATAAAGGGCAATATGGAAAATTATAAACTAATAGATAGACCTATACCGATAGAATATCTGAATTTGGAACAGAAAAAGAAACAAGATGATGATAGAACAAGTGTATATATTCCTGGTACTCCTATTGGATCTGTGAGACCTCATTTGATATCAGCAGCAAGTACTGTGTCTAAATCATTGATATTGACGCCCACTAAAGAATTACGTAATTCTGCTGAAATCTCAAACGCAGATGATTCATCTTTGTTCAGTTTTAAGGTCAGGAACTTAGCTACGAATGAATCTTATACTTTCTTCACTTCAACTTTAGAGGAAAAAGAAAGGTGGATAAAATCTTTCATGAGTTGTTTCAAACAAAATCATGATTTATTGTCATCCAATATATTTTCATTATATATTATCACCGATCAATTTTTATTTGCAGATAAAGATGCACCTGTTAACTTACCAATGGCACCAGAAGGTTCTGAGTTAGATAAGGCACTTCGTAAATACGACAATGATAACGCAGATAACCCAAACAAGATTCTGTTACCCACTACAATTTTGTGCTCTTTATCGATATTTTTTGAAGGGATTGAATTCATTCTTTTAGCTACAGAACTTGGCCTTTTTATGAAGAAGAAGGATAAAAAGTCAAAAAATTTTGTTAAAATTTTAGATTGTAAATCTATTAAATGTATGGAAGTTAATATAAAGTTAGGATTGATATTCATTTTGGATAACAGACGGTTATGTTACTATAACATCTCAAGTATATTAGGAGCTTATTATGCTCCAAAGAAATATCTACCTCACAATAGAGTTGTTGGAATTCTTATTAGAGATAAAGTTAATTATTTCAAAATTGCAGAAGATTTTGGTAACTCAAGACAACTGTTTTATGAAAGGAAAGGTAAAATAATATTATTAACACCTGAATTCGATAAAATATCCAATTCATTCAAATTTTATAAATTGTACAAGAGATTCATTCTTCCATTATCCAGTTCGACTTTGTTAACTCTTGAAATCAATGATATTGTAATATTTAAGAAATCATTTATAGTTTGCACCTCAAAGGGTAACTATGTCTTTAATGATTCATTTAATGATGTTGGTATTTCTATACCAACTTTTTTCAACGACAAAGATATTAATCCAAATATGAAACAATCTCATTTAAGTAGTACAATTCGAAATGCAGTCGATTCTGGATCTAAGAAAGATATTTCAAAAACAAAGATAGTAGAATATGTGAAAAAAGATATCTTTAATAATAAGACTAAAGCATGTTCATGTTTCCAAATAGAAAATACATCTCAATTTATTATTGTTTACGATGAAGCTGTTATCTTGTTGAATCAGTTTGGTGAAATTACCGATTGGAAAAACGATATTATGGTATTGGATTTTTATTGCACAAATGCATCAATGATGAATAATTATCTTTTACTGGTCGGTGATAATTTAGTCCAAATCTACAATGTCAACTTGGATACACCCTTCAGTAAATTAACTCCAATTCAAATTTTGAAAGGTAAAAAAATTAAGATGGTGAACTCAAATAAAAATGACAATCTTGTTGTCTCTATTAGTCATCCAAATATACCAAATCGACAACTAATAACGTCATTTCACCTAGCGGATGTGTAACACTACTGTCAGGGATCAAACCTCATAACAGAAGCCCTGAACCTGTCAAGGACGTTAAATATATAGTAAATAGTAAGCGCAAGTATGAACTATCTTCGTTACCACCATTATTACGTTTGACAACAGAATATAGAAATTATTTAGAAATAATAGAGGACATTTTTTATAAAAATTTGTTACAGTTGCCTGTTATCCGCAAATGATCTTGGGCAGTCAATTAGAGTTTTGCCATTTGCTAAACAGACAATTTACTTAATCACAATTTCTGTTATATATCAAGGGTGTATGTATCTTAGATGCATCAGGTTTCCTGTAAAATATACAAACATACAAATATACAAAGCTTGTATCATCTTAAGCTCTTATTGAATGAAACGTGTTAGGCCTACTCAATGAGGAACCCCGAAGATTAGTAAAAAAAATTGCAAAGTGATATAATTTTGAAAGACAGTCCTTCTAGTTAAATAATTGATAATTTTAAGGTTAAGATAGGATTATAAATTAGTTTTGATTGAGATTTTAAAGCTTGATCTATATCTAATAGCTTTTTCTGTTAGACACTCAACTAATTTCAACACAGAATCCAGTTCATTAGTGTGATTTTTTATCTCTGAAATAAAGATAATATAATCGAGAATAGAAATACAGTTCACAAAAATTTATATACACTGAGTTCAGATTTTAGGGATCACAAAGTGTGTATTTGATGAATTTGGTGAATTTGTGAGAATCGAATATATAATGGCATTTAATGAAGATAATAAACCGACTTTGGTCAATGCCCAAACCGGTAAAGATAATAATAGTCAGGTACGTAATAAATCAAACGACAAAAAGCAGAAACATAATAAGAAGAAGAATTTAAATGGGAAACAAACGAATTCATCCAGTAATAACAGTAAAAAACAATTACCGGATAACAGACGAGATGCTCATAACAGCAACAGGAGATTTCATGGTCGTAATCCCAACGGACGCTATTACAGTAGCACACAAGGAGATTACCATGAGGATCAAGCTGATTTTGAAGATTCTATCCAAGATGAAATTATTAATGGTAATTATAAAATGAATGGACGTAAAACAAAAATATCTATTAATCATTTGCTTGAGTTTCAATTACCAGAAATTCAAAGGGAAAAGAATGGTATTGTCGATAACTATAATGGCAAAGTAAATAGAAGGAAAAGATCGAACTCTGAACATATTTTCTTACAAGGTGATTCATTCATCAACGTTAATTACAAACTATTAGTCAATGGACATAATGATTATTTTGAACAAAGCATTGACCCTAATAAAATAGTTCCTTCAGAAAATGTAGTTAGAGTTGTGGTACCAGAAGGACAAAGTTGCCCAATATGTTTATGTGATAAGCCAGTGGCACCAAGAATGGTTATTTGTGGACATTATTTCTGTTTTACATGTCTACTTGCATTCTTTTCTGTTAAGGAAGAGATTAAAAATCCAAATACTGGTTATGTGAAACAAAAAAAACACAAAGAATGCCCTTTGTGTAATACTATAATACGACGCAGCAATGTAAAAGATGTGCTGTATGAGGATAATTTATTTACAAACAAAATTCAAATTCCAAAACTAGGAGATCTAATAACAGTAAATTTGATATGCAGACCTTATGACTCGTTATTAGGGTTACCTGTCAATTTAAACATTGATCCTATTTCAGTTGGAAATTTCCCATCAATACACTCTACAAATATTATTGAATATGCCAAAATTATTAAATGTGATGACTCGACACAGTTGAGATATTTACAAGATGATCTCATGGCTATTCAAGATCAATTAGAAATTGATAGAGCATTGTTTAACACAAATGACATTTTTTCAAAGGAAGCTTCAGAAGAAATCAATGCAAAGATAATGAGTATTATATCTAAAGATGAATTTGAAGTGCAAGGAGAAGATGATTTAAACTTAGAAGCATTGAAAATCTCAGATATAAATATGAGTGACAAGTACAATGATTCAAATGCATTTTATTATTATCAATACATGGTTAACTCTTCATCGACTAAATTCTTTTTGGCTCCCCTTGACATAAAAATTTTGAAACTTGCCTTTGGAAACTATTCTAGTTTCCCTAGAGAGCTTAAATTGAAAGTGGAAAATATTCACCACGATAATATAATAACCCAAAATTATATTTCTAAAAATAAATATTTACATCATTTAGCATTAGGGACTGAAATTGCATTGATCGAATTTGACTGGAGAAACTCAGATATTCTACCAAAGGAAATATTTGATAAATTTTCTAATGAACTTAAACAGAGAAGAAGAAAATATAACATTAAACAAAAAAGAGAAGATATCCAAAGAAGACAATATGAATATCGACTTGAAAAAGAGACTGCTGAATTTTACCAACGAGAAAATGGAGATTTGGCGGAACCATATCCAAGAATTGATTATACACATATTAATGAGCAAATATTGGATATGGATAATTTATTCCATGACTCTTTGAATGAGGATGAGGATCATGACACTTACAATGTGAGAGATATTAAAAATATAAATACCAAAAATTCATCATACGATGAGACCACCATATGGGGTACATCTATCAAAGTGCACATGGATGAAAAGACAATGCAAGAAAACAAAGAGTTTGAAGATATGGTAAAAAAGAAGATGCATGGAGATATCTATGATACAACTGAGAACCTTTCGATTGAGAATGAAAGTTCTGACACTACGGGTATTGAATCTGCCATTGCATCCACAAATCAGTCTACAGATTCATTTACCAAGGGTAAATCAAAGAAGTTTAAATCAAAGCGGTCAAAATCCAAAGTGTTACTTTTCAGTAGTAGTCATCAAACTTTATAAATGTCATCCCCCTATTAAATTTTTTTGAAAAAAGCACAATAATAAGAAGAAGAATGTTCTTTATGTAGAGAATATAATTTTTATACTGTATGTTTTCAATATGTAGGTCTTAAAATGTCACATTCCATATATCACCCTATGGGTTAATAGTAACTTTAATAGTTGTCAACTGAATAATCAGAATCGAACTCCCATTGAAAAGATAACATACTGAGCTCAGTAGTCTCAACCAAGCAGCAAAAAATTGAAAGCACTCCATTGAAAAGAGTCATAGTTATATAGCACTAGATATTTTTATACAATCACATCAAGTTATTCAAAATTAAAATAACTAATAAAGAGTATCCATCACCATTATTGTTCTCACTTTGAATCATCTATTTCCAATTTAAAGCAGTGACTGAGAAACGCACCTTGACTGTAAAATTAAATTGCGTGTTTTTCGAAAAGCTTCAAGAACATTTTGGGAAAAATCTTGAAGAAGTGAAATATCTGTCAATTAGATATCCATATATAGATATACCAAACTTCATTGAAATGTTGTTAAGGATTGTATTTAATGATTATCATTAAATTATTGTTACGATAGTTTTTGGTTCTATTGGATAGTTGTTTGCAATCGGTTTCATTGTGATATTTTTGATAAAATAGGAGACAATCGGACTATCGTTAAGGTTTGTTTATTTCTGAGTGATTAAGTTCTGAATAAACTATTTTGGAAATAAGCACATATTTTGAGTACTTAAATTGGTAATTAATTGGGTTTAGTTATTCCAATCGATTAAGAATTACAAAAAAAAACATATATTTAAGATGAGTGGAAAATTCGTACGTGCTTCTAAGTATAGACACGTCTTTGGTCAAGCCGCTAAAAAGGAGCTTCAATACGAAAATGTTAAGGTCACAAGCAATGCTTGGGATTCTAATATCATTAAGACCAATGGTAAGTTTATTTCAATTAATTGGAATGCCTCAGGTGGTGGTGCATTTGCTGTTATCCCCGTCGAAGAAGTAGGAAAATGCCCTGACCAAATTCCATTGTTTAGAGGTCATACTGCTCAAGTCTTAGATACTGACTTCGATCCATTTAATGACAGAAAATTGGCTTCTTGTGCAGATGACTGTAAGATTGCAATTTGGGAAATCCCAGAATGTTACTCTTTAAAAAAATTTGTCGATGAAGAAGGTGAGCCAAAAGTTGTTAAGCCAGTTAAGGTTTTGAGCGGTCATAAGAGAAAGGTCGGGCACGTCTTATATCATCCTGTAGCTCAAAATGTCTTGGCTTCTTCTTCTCTTGATTACACTGTTAAGATATGGGACATTGAAAATGAAAAAGATATGATTACACTAACTCACCCAGATATGGTCACTTCTATGTCTTTCTCCTATAATGGTGAGTATATTGCGACAGTTGCTCGTGATAAGAAATTAAGAGTTTGGAACATCAAAGAAGGTAAGATCGTCAGTGAAGGTCCAGCTCACACTGGTGCTAAGAATCAAAGAGTTGTTTGGTTGGGTAACTCTGACAGATTGGCAACTACTGGTTTCTCCAGATTAAGTGACCGTCAATTAGGTGTATGGGATGCATTCAATTTAGAAAAAGGTGATTTAGGTGGATTTTATAATGTAGATCAATCCTCTGGTATTTTAATGCCATTTTACGATGATAGCAATAAAATATTATATGTTGCCGGTAAGGGTGATGGTAACATTCGCTACTATGAATTCCAAAATGACGAATTGTTTGAATTATCTGAATTCCAATCCACTGAACCGCAAAGAGGTTTTGCTGTTGCTCCAAAGAGAACTGTTAACGTAAAAGAAAACGAAGTTTTAAAATGTTTCAAGACTGTTGTTGATCAAATCATTGTTCCAATTTCATTTCACGTCCCAAGAAAGTCAGAAGAATTCCAAGACGATATCTATCCTCCAGCTCCATCAAACAAGGCTGCATTAACTGCAGACGAATGGTTTGGTGGAAAATCTGTAGAAGGCCCATTATTATGTGATATGAAGGATATTTATGATGGTTCATCTGAGATGCACTACACTGAGGCTAAAGAGTCTGTTTCTAGCGCACCAAGCAAGCAAACTACTCCAGAACCTGTACCAGTTGCTAAGAAAGAACCAGTTAAGAAACAAGAAGTTCCAGAAAAATCTACCACCCCAGTTCCAGTTTCCACTACACCAAAACCTGTTGGAAATGTTAATGAGATGTTAAAAGGTGACAATTCTGTTGATAAGTTGTTAGCTAAATCATCCAAGTTAGATTCATCCAACAATGCGGAAGATCCTTCTAAAGGTTCAGACGAATGGGAAGAAGAAGAAATCAAAACTAAAACCCAGTCTGTCAAAAAACAGGAACCAAAGAAGGAAACTCCAAAGAAGGAAGATCTAAAGAAGGAAGAACCAAAGAAGGAAACTCCAAAGAAGGAAGAACCAAAGAAGGAAACTCCAAAGAAGGAAGAACCAAAGAAGGAAACTCCAAAGAAGGAAGAACCAAAGAAGGAAACTCCAAAGAAGGAAGAACCAAAGAAGGAAGAAGCTACCGGTTCTTCTAGCACGAAAGCTCTTGGTTTGAAACAATCCGTCGAAAAGTTGTCATCTTTAGTTGTTCACTTAGAAGAAGTTGTCGTCAAATTAACCGAAGCTAATATTTCTAAGGACGAAAGATTGAAGAGCTTAGAAGAAAAGATTGAGAATTTATTAAAAAAATAAATTACTCGAACAACCTAATGACATTTAACTGGACGTATATCAAGATATGTAACTTATATCTAAATTTAATTTGTATTTTTATTATGTAAAAGTAAATATAATTACGAGATAATTTCAATTAAGTATAATAACGTAATTAAAACCAAGCCTAGCTTTCATTAGCAGAAGCATTGTTGAGTTAAAATAATGTTTACTTCATGTTTTCTCCAATACATATTTAACATATGTTTACACAATTGGATTAAATGAAACTTTCATGAACTAATTATAAATATCCACATCACGTGATAGTGATTTCTATAAGAAGCTATTTTATTACCACAAATATAGTAACTACATCTTTTCTATCCAACTAAATAATATCAATAATCATTTTATGAAGAAAGGGGTATCATATTATAATTACAATTACAAAATACTATACATCTTTGAATAAATAATTGACCTTTTTAAAATGCGATAAAACTCCATAACTATGAAATTATCTTTTACCAACAAATATTGGAATCTCAGCTGCCAAAAAAAGCAACAGCAAGATAGGAAAGCACCACCAATGTCTATCTTTTAAAGGATACTAATTTACAAAATCTCAGGAAATATTACCACCATCTTCCTGGAAAAAGTCTGAGAAAACACAGTAATTAATTGGATATAGTAAAATGTTCAAAATTCTATAAGTTCAATACCAGAATTCAAATTTGGTTCATATATTTTCTTCTTTGTATGGTAGCATTCTCAGTAATTGTTCAAAATTTATCACCATTACAGTCTCAAAGAAGTGAAAAGTATATTTAAATAACCGAGACTGTGGTCTTGTAAGGCGTACAACAAAGTCGATAGTAAACCTAGTCTACTGTCTTGGTTTCATTCCACTACACGCTCTTACGATAAGCATCTATTTGTAGTATATCTGAATGAAACTTCATTAAGCCAGTGCCAGAACGAACTTTGGAGACTTGAATGAACAGAGAAGCCCATCACGCAGTGCTATTCACAACATGACGAACGACTGATCGTTTGTGAACAAAAAGAATAAATAAACAATCAAATAAGAAGATTCAAGATAAATATATGTATCAAAATAAACTTGTTACTAGACTTGAAAGCCAAATAGTATTGTTTAACGTTCGGAAAGTCTGCACTTATATATAAATATTCAAAAAGACCAAATTGTAAGAACCCAGTTGAAATAATGTTCCATTTTATGAGAGACAGTATATTTTTCTGCGATAAAAGGAATATATTATAATTAATTAAGTTGATGATAAACAAATGGAAATAATAAATGCGTAAAGTTCTTAGTGCACTTGAGATTAAACCGATAATTATTTCGTGTTATTTTTATTTTTATTTTGTTTGTTTTGGTCTTAACCAAAACAAACACAACCAAAACAAACACAGCCAAAACAAACAAAGCAAATATTCCTTCTGGAAAACCGAACGGAAACGCTGTACAACCAATGAAACTATCTTCATTGGACCTAACTAGTCTTGAGAGGAGATAGAAAATATCGGTTTCAAAACTGGTATTTCCAGAGCCCCCAAAGTGTCCCTGCAGAAGAAGAGCCTATAGAGTCAAAAACCTTCCAAACTTGCACCGTGGTCCTATGATTGCAACTTGGCTTTTAATGGTCCGCTGTCAAATTTCATATTCTAGTGTGTTGAAACAACACACTAGTATATGATACAAAGAGTAAAGATTGCAAGCCTGTAAAATTTACAGTCTATGGAAAATATGTAAACCTTTTCACCTTTCAACCTAGGTCAACCATTATGAGCTCCGTAAGAATATCAACTCGAAGTTGTTCATGTAAGCTATGCTAACTCCCCTCTTCTTCCAATTACTTGTCGAACAAAAGAGTTCTGAATACGTCTTACCGTATTCTTTAACTGTAGTTGTTTGGTTGAAGTGGAAGGTTTGCTCAGGTCATCTTACGAAGTGATGGATTTCGAAAAATGATTAAACAGAAAAACTCGTAGAAAAAACAAAAAAAGAAATGTGAAAAATTTTTCAATTCCAAAATTTTGCGATGAGCTGAAAAAAATTTCAAGCAGTAATTTATATGAGAGAAGTCTAACAAAAATATAAGAAGACACTAGCTAGTGTAAAGAAAACTCTTATTGATTCTGAGCTAACTATGATGTGAAGAAGGCAGAGAAGAAGGGGCTGTTTGAGAAGAGTCTGAAGTTAGTTCTCCCCACCACTAATACTAGATTTTCAGTTCTGCAGATTGATCAATTATTAATCGTAACTTAAGCCTTACCTATACTGTTTTGATGTGAAAGAGTTCGAGATGAATAGCTTATTGTTAATATATTATTAATTAGTAGTAAATATATTCAGTTAGTTATATTTTATAGTAAACGGAGTTGTGATGAGATGAGATGCGATGAGGTGAAAAATTTTTATTAGTAAACTAATCATTTTTTAAAAAGTATAAATAGAGGTCGAATTTTCAATAAAACTTTTTTTGCAATTCATGTTCGTTATCTTTTGTTCATTATTAGGAGTAGGGTCTGAATAGAAGTGGGCTTGAAGTTGTTGGGAAGCTTTTTATTTGTTCTCGATCATATTTCTTTTTCCCTTCTGCTGTTTGTTGTTGTTTTTTTTTCATTTTTTTTACTTCTTAATATGTATTTTATTAATGTTTTTATTGTCTTATTAATAAGTGGAAACATAATATCGAGAAGAAACAGTATCTATATTGGTATAATTCACTATCTCTTATAATCTATCAAATCATAAAATAATGGCTGCTTTAAAAGATTGTGCTCAAGCTATGAACGATTTAGCTGCCTATTCAAGAAGAGATGGTTTATCTGTTTCTGAATTAATGGACTCTGTCACCAGAGGTGGTTTAACTTACAATGATTTCTTAGTTTTACCAGGTAAAATTAATTTCGGTTCTTCCGTCGTCACTTTAGAAACTAAATTGACCAAGAAGATTACTTTGAACGCTCCATTAGTCTCTTCTCCAATGGATACTGTTACTGAATCCGAGATGGCCATCTTTATGGCTTTATTAGGTGGTATTGGTATTATCCACCACAACTGTAGTCCAGAAGACCAGGCTGAAATGGTCAAGAAGGTTAAAACTTACGAAAATGGTTTCATCAACTCTCCAATTGTGGTTTCTCCAAATACTACTGTCGGTGAAGCTAAACAAATGAAGGAACAATTCGGTTTTTCAGCTTTCCCAGTTACTGGTATGTTATTCAATTAAATTTTACTAACCAAATTTTGATCCAAATCTGTTATTCTGTTATAAGAAATGGAAATTTAATCCTAGAATGGATTCAGGTTACTTTTGAAACGAATTATGTTAATATGATGATGATTTACTTTTACATTTTATAACTTTCGTTCTACTGACTGTGATCAAACGATCTTGTAGATAATTTTTAATCTGATATATTAACATTTTATCATTCATGTTACCTAGTTGTTCTAATGAATTGACAAATATTCCAGTTTCCTATTTTATTTCATAATAACAAGAGGATTATATTAAAAAACTGTATCAATTTACTAACAAAAATTATGTTTCAATTCACTTAATTAATTAATTGAAATAAACATTATACAATTAGAAGGTGGTTCTCAAAACGGTAAAGTCGTCGGTATCATCACTTCCCGTGATATCCAATTTGTTGAGGAAGATTCTACCCTAGTTTCTGAAATTATGACTACTGATTTAGTTACTGCCAAGCAAGGCATCTCCTTAACTGATGGTAATGAAATCTTAAAGAAGACCAAGAAGGGTAAGCTATTAATTGTCGATGAACAAAATCACTTATTATCCATGTTATCCAGAACTGATTTAATGAAGAACCAAAACTACCCATTAGCCTCCAAATCTGCCACCACTAAGCAATTATTATGTGGTGCTGCTATTGGTACCATTGATGCTGACAAGGAAAGATTAAACTTATTGGTTGCCGCTGGTTTAGATGTCGTTGTTATAGATTCTTCTCAAGGTAACTCTGTTTTCCAAATTAACATGCTAAAATGGATTAAGGAAACTCATCCTGACTTGCAAGTTATTGCTGGTAATGTTGTTACTAGAGAACAAGCTGCTAGCTTAATTGCTGCTGGTGCTGATGGTTTAAGAATTGGTATGGGTTCCGGTTCTATTTGTATCACACAAGAAGTAATGGCCTGTGGTAGACCACAAGGTACTGCTGTTTACAATGTTTGTGAATTTGCTAACCAATATGGTGTTCCATGTATGGCGGACGGTGGTATCCAAAACATTGGCCACATCATGAAAGCTCTTTCCTTAGGCGCTTCTACTGCCATGATGGGTGGTATGTTAGCTGGTACTAGCGAAGCTCCAGGTGAATATTTCTACCAAGATGGTAAGCGTTTGAAGTCTTATCGTGGTATGGGTTCTATTGATGCCATGCAAAAAACCGACAAGAAAGCTAATGCATCTACCTCTCGTTACTTCTCTGAATCAGACTCTGTTTTAGTTGCTCAAGGTGTTGCTGGTGCCGTTGTCGATAAAGGTTCTATCAAAAAGTTTATTCCATACATTTATAATGGTTTACAACATTCCTGTCAAGATATCGGTGTAAAAAGTTTGTATGAATTAAGAGAAGCTGTTGATACCGGTATTATCAGATTTGAATTCAGATCTGCTTCTTCACAATTAGAAGGTAATGTTCATGACTTACACTCTTACGAAAAACGTTTACACAATTAAAAAGTTACATAGAGACATCAATTTGCCACTTGCCATTTATCATGTACCATATAATATAATAAAATATCATATAAAAATAAATTACAATAAAATAAATATAATTTTAAATAGAACAGAATGATATATGGTGGTGCTTGTTTTAGCCAATCCACATTCATAGTAACAGTGACCTTTACACATAAAGTAAAAGATATAAGAAATTATTTGTTTCATGAATATTGTCCAGAAATCTCTCAATTATAAAAGCCAGGTAACAGGTAAAGAAATAAGCCTCCAAAAATGCAAGTAAGCTTAATAAAATGATATCAAACCTTATTTCAATTCTAAAATCAACCAATTCATTATATTACTATATAATAAAGTCTACCAAAATTACATATTGCCAATATTAAACGATTTAACTAAGCACTGAATAAATACAGGAATTAATTATATTGTCGTATTGTCTTTCATTATTATTTTTCATTCGATTTCTTTAACACCTCTGAATAAAGTGTTTCTTCATAACTCTTCTTCTCCAGTTCTTCAAGAGAGGGCGGAAGCTTTTCGTTGATTAAGTCTTGTTTTCTAGCCATTTCAAAAACTGATAACGTCTCATTCAAACCCTCAGAACCATGTGCCAATGCACCACGAGGTAAAACACCAGAATTCATTGTCTTCAAATATCTAACTTTATCGCTTTCTTCTCTAAGGACAGAAAACATTCTTGATACTTTAGCAATTGCTAAAACCTTATTTCTCAATGCAGCTCTTCTACGTTCGTCATTTAAAATAGATACCTTCCCAGTTGAAGGTTCATCATTCGTGATATTATCTTTAATATTTTTGGTTTCAACATTGACATCTTCTGTAGAAGTTTTAGTTTTCTTTGGAGAAGCATTGAAATTTCCTACTTGATCTTCAATTACAGGTACAGTTTCGTCTAATTCATCCTCAGTACAAATATTTAAAATTGAAACTAACATTTCAGTAACCTTCTCACCAACAAAAGGTAATGACCATGTAAAAACGTCCATAAAATCTGGAAGCCAGTAAGGGTGAGGCGACATATTAAATTGACGAATATTCATTACATTATCCTCATATTTTAAAATTGCTGCTTTGTTTTTATACGTGTCCAAGTAATTTGGTGCACTAAATAGCGTTAATAAACTTGGGAATCCTAATGTTTTGGTGGATTTGTACATTCTATAACCTGCATCTTGAGCTTCATGAGCCCTGATTATGGATAACAATCCTGTTCTTTGTAAAAATTCACATGACGCTTTGTATGTAAAGGCGTAAGAGCAACCTCTGACCTTATTTGGTACGAATGATTCCCCTATTAAATCATCTGTTGCATCGTCATAATCCTCAACTGGATCAGCCCATAGAAGATCACACATCAATCCTCTGGAAGGAATTTCTCTGAATCTGTTGATTTTGTTGACATCTTGTACGGTTCTTAATTCAGGTGAAATACCACCATGAACACAAAAATATTGACCATTTATTAAAGCTGCTAAAGGTAATGCATTGAATGAATTACAACAAGCTTCATAAATTTTTACGTTATATTTATGTAAACATTCATTCTTGAAGGTAAAATACGATGTTAGATGTTTACATTCATGATTACCCCTTAACAACCAAATATGGTCATTAAAATTCAATTTTAAAGAGTATAAGTATATTAAACATTCAAATGAAAATGAACCACGGTCAACATAATCACCCAAGAATAAGTAAGGAGTAGTTGTTGGATCTCCACCGACTTCAAACAACTTTAAAAGATCAAAATATTGTCCATGAATATCACCACAAACAGTAATTGGAGCTGGAACATTTAATAAATTAGGTTCCTGAGAGAGACATTTCGTAGCCATCATAATGATTCTTAGTGCTTGGTCTGGAGTTAATCTACCTTCACGTTTAAAATGTTCTCTCAATAATTCGTGATTTGGTAAGCCAGTAACTTTATCAAATAATTCTTCATCAGTTGGAGTTTTACCAATAATTGGTGGAATGCTCTTGACTACTCTTTCTACAGTAGAAACCTTTGAACCATCTTCCATTGTGTAAACGGTTAAAGATGGATCTATCTTGTTGATTTCTGAATCAGTAGCTTTGCTTTCAATAATTTTTAAAGCATTATTAATTTGTTTTGTATTTAATTCAGCTTGGGTTGGCATTGTTGCTAATATTTTAAAACAATTCCTGGTCAAATATATGTCGAATGTTAGACTAAAATAGACAGATAAAGAAAATTATTATTTTATATTCTTATAACTGTATCAGTCAGTCGTTAAGAAGGAATAATTGGAAATAAAGCAAAAAAAAGTCTGGATATAGTGAAAAACCATCTTTAATCACAAGAAACCTAATTCAAAACCAATCTAATAACACATTTGATAATGATTCATCATCTTAAAATGGTTTTATTTTAAACTTCAAACATCCACCTGTTGAACTTATTCATTGTTCTCCCCCATTTGCAATTTTTAAAATTTCATTTCATAAAATTAGCGATGCCTGATGAAATTTGAAAAAATATTGTTTGTGAATTTGAAAAGATTTTAACAAATAAAGTGGTTGTCAATGGGTTGGTATAAGATGACATTGTGAGATGCTATTATGTATTTTATAGGGGTTATCAACCATTCTTGAAATATATCGAGGAATTAAAGTTAATTATATAAAAGATTTAGATCACAAGCTTTAAAATAAATATAAATACAGGGAAAAAATGAGTTTACATTTTGATGAGACTGCTTTTGTAGAAGCAACTGATGGTTCTGCTAATTTAAAATTTAGCGATGAAAAGCAACAAGCTAGATTTGAGCTTGGTGTATCGATGATGGTGTACAAATGGGATGCTCTTGAAATTGCGGTTGCTAATAAATGGGGTGGTCCAGACTCTGCTGAGAAACGTGACTGGATCTCAGGTATTATAATAGATGCCTTCAAAACTGAAAAAATAATAGATGTAGCATATATTGAAGAGATTCTGTTGTATGCTATGACGGATGAATTTGATACTAACGTTGAAGATGATTCAGCTTTACCAATAGCTGCCGGCATTATAGAAATCTATAAACAAGTCTCAGTTTCAGATTATTCATCTGTCGAGTCCTTATATATCGACTATCAAAATAAACAAAATAACAAATCAACAGAAAGCAGCCACCATGTACACATAACAGAAGATCCACTGAACCCTGATGTATCATCATCTAATGATGACTATGAAGATGATGAAGCTGATGATGTTATATTGGATGACGCACAAAATGAGAGACAAAACGATGCTCCAGAACCGATCATAGACGATGATGGTTTTGAATTAGTTCAAAAGAAGGGAAAGAATAGACGTTAGATTTCTGTATCATTAAACAAGACAACACTTTATAAAGAGCTGAATCTGATATAAAATTCATCATTTTATGTAAGAAGTACATACTTTCATATATACTTGTATTCTAAAACAACATATTTAGGAATTTTTTTCATTTTTATGATCTTTCTAAAAACAACTGTATTTAAATACTATCTATTTAAAGTAATTTTGGTGAGCCAAAGTAAGAATAGTTACTCAAATTAACTTTTGGAGATCTTGGTGTTCTCACTCTTTGGTTATTTGAAGTCAAATTTGAATTACTGTTCGTCCGATTCAATGTATGGTAACCACCAGGGTTATTGGAGACGGCTGAACCAATCGTCTCAGATGAGTTGTTACTACCTATTCTGAATCTTTTCAAAATGGAGGATGTCATATCCAAAAATGAGAATTCTTTTTTCTCTTCCTTTACAACAGAGAATAACTTAATTCTAGTGCTGGACCAAATGTTCGGTTTCAATAAAATTGGGTCTAATGTAAAATAAGATACAGAGTTATTATTTATTACCGAGGTTGCATTATCATCATCTTCTTCCATAATTGATTCATGGTCATTATCTGATTTACTGAAATTACTCCACGAAAATTTCGATAATATATTTCCACTACTAGAACTACCTGATCTTTTATGTTTCATAACAATTGCATTAGTTTTCGGGCTTGCCGAATACATATCACTGATATCTAATGGTGCTTGAGAATTATAATCATTGCTTTGGTTTGAGAAATAACCTGTAAGAACACTGCTATTACTATTTGTTTTATATAACCCTCCTGAATTTTTCCGTTCATTGTTATAATAAGAATTTGTTTCGTTTGTATTATCCTTTCCTGTTACAAATACACCGGAGTCAATACTAGTTGAACTGGATAGAGAATTCAAATTCGATGACAAACTGATTTCTGATGCATTATACAATCCACTATGAGAATCAAACGCCGAAGCCCAACACAAAACATAGATCCATTTTCTTAGTGATACGTTCTTATTAGATATATCTAACGTTAGAGGTTCGAATTCAGTCATATAATCAAAATATGAAGGTAATAATGGTTTGATTTCAATTAAAAATTCTTGTTTAAAATTTTCTATTCTTCCCGACAAATCAAAATATTCGGATGTCTTTATAGATGATATAGTTGGAAACTTCTGAAGAACGATTCTCACAATTTTAACTAATATGTTGAAGGATGAGAAGGATGCCCAACTTTTGATAAAATTATTAACTGCTGGTTGCTTCATTTTAGTATTATTTGATAAATCAGCAGGAAAAGGTGCCATTAAAGATACAAATATTCTTTTATTATTTAACGACAGATTCTCATAATAGTTCATATGTTCAAAAATTTCACACCCTTTTGTGGTGGCCATTGAATTACTTCTTGTTCTAGACATATCTACATTAGAAGGATTTTCCAAGTTCTCAGTGGAACTCCTATTAGATATATTTCCTTGATTGTAACTAACGGAGTTAATACCAGTTCTGTTTGAATTTAAATTATGGTTTGTTCCATTTTCGTGATTATCTCTTTCCTTTTCTAAAACTATTTTTATATTTCTATCTAAAATTGTGAGTTGACCAACAACTTCCGCAGTGTTAATATTATTATTTATACTTGAGTAAGACCATTTTATCTCTCCATTTGTATTCATATTGTTGTTTGTTCTACTTATTATATTTTTTCTACTCCCAAAAGTACCACTGCTAATTAATAATGGGTTTAGTGGGAAATCGTAATAGTCTTTTAGTTGAATAATATCTGATCCATTAACGTTTTCGTTTCCTTCAACCGTTTTACCTATTACAATCAAGGATTCCCTTAATTGTAGTAAAATCCTTTGATGTCTACAGAGGGCAAAAACTAAGTTAACTGACTCATCAAAGGAATAAATAATATAATTTGTAATTGCTCTAAGTATTAAAGAAAGTAAATCTAACTTGAATCCTGGAGAGAATCTATAAGAATTTTTGGCAGCTTTTCCATAAAAACTATTAGAATATGTTGATAAGTAATTTTTGGCAGATAATTTAGAAACTAATGTCAAAAGAACAGTAGAAGTATTGTAACTAATACGTCGATTATTATTGTTTGAACTAGCAGCACTACGTTTCCCCGATAATTTAACTAAGTCAGTATCCTTTAAATTTACTGGTATCTGAATTAAGTTGTATAACATCTGGTAACACCATGGGCGCGGCTGAATATTATCTCTGACATCATTCATAATGATATTAGATAAATGTACAATTGCAAAGTCCCTAAATGTCAAGTTTTCGATCTTAACATTTGATGTGATCTTAAAATAACTAGGTAACTTATTTGTATAATAGTCAGTTGAAAATGTTTCTAACATTTTAGAAAGAACTAATTTTTTAGAGGTTAAAAATAAAGAAAGAGTAGACACCAATGGAATTATTGTACTGTGAACTTCAATAATATGAGAGTAGTAATTTACAAAATAAATTGAGAACAGAACTAATTTATTTGCTAATTTATCTGCCACATAATTTTCGAAATTTTTATTATTATTAAGCAAATTAATTGTAAATATTATTATATCACCAAAAATTTGAGGCAATACGGGCAAAGGTGTTGTATTATTACTAGACTCACTTTCATTCCCATAACTTCTTGAACTAACCCCATTAACATTATTTCCTTGATTGTCTCCAATATTTACTCCCTTGTTATTGCTATTATTATTGTAAGTATTAGTGTTATTTCCGTAATTACCATTATTACCATTATTATATTCATAATTATTACCGTTCAGGTCTCCATTTTTATTATGATTCGAAGAATTATTATTAGGTTGAAAATTGTTGTATGCATTATTTTGTTTTTTAGACGAAAAGGATCCAAAAGGTGATGATTCATTCTCAATCGCTAAATCAATTGGATACTTGAAGATCCTGGCAAAAGATGAAAGTAAAAGTTTCAAATCATATTCTTTGCTAATAGTTGTTAAATATGAAATTGCAATATTATTTATTTGCGAGGAATCCTTCATTACATTTAGAGTGATCATCTTTTCTGTAATCTCATCATCAATTTCATGCCAATATTTTGAGCTAATTATATTCAGTAACTGTAATGCAGTCATCACGAATGTTGACCTTAATTGAGGGTATTGTTGTTGTTGAGATACTTTCATGGGTATATCCCTATATGGTATTTTCATTTCATTTTCATAGTTTGAACAAAACCTACATGTCACATTTATAATCGAGACAATAAGGCATATACTATCATACTCAGGCATTAGATTAGAAAAACAAAATAGGAAATAATTTTTTGATTTCGAAGCCTGTCTTTCGTACAAATCAATGGAAAAAAATGATATTATTAAATTAATTATTTCTAACCTATTAGAATCAATTTTTGGATTTTGCTTATGATAAGTATTGTCTTGGGTGCTGATACCATTTTCCCATAATAAATATGAAGTAGATCCAGGTGAACCATCCGCAGGAATCGTAAATCCTTCAATGAATAGAAGCTTCAAACATGCTTTAAGTATATTGAAACCCAAAGGCACAATATAATTTTTGTCATTAACCATTTTTTCATCCTGAGTTTCATCATTGTTATTCTCATCGTCACTCAAATCGTCGTCATCTTCATCAAATTCAATACCAAATAATATTCTTGCATCATTCGTCCAAAATATATCTGCATAATCTAAAGTATTTTCATTTTCTGTTTGATTTTCAAAATATAATGGTAACAATTTTGTTAAAATTCTTACACAACAAAGAAGTCTGGATAATCGAAATTTTAGAAGTTCAATTGAAGGGACGTTTAAAGAATTCGATAAGTTATATATTTGTAATGCAGTAAATCTTATTAAATTCAAATAGTTATTATTGTTTTTTTTCATTACTTCTCTCAATTCATCGTTATTAATAATATCATTCAATAGGGAGAATGTTAAGTCAGTTCCAGAAATTGCGAATTGTAAGTAGAATTCATTAAATTTTGAATCGTCAATTAATACGTTTGACCTATACAGAGATACTAAATCCTTTCCCCTTAAATTATTCAATTCTGTGTTTCTAAATAGTGGAATATCCCCATTTTCGTACCCTGCCAATTTTAAGACATGATCACGGTACAATACGCTCAGTTTTGAATCTGTATTACCCATGATAACTTTTATTTTATGCTTGAATAGCTTTCAGTATCTTTTGAAAGTTCTTTATTAATTATTTATTATTGTTACTAGTATATCTTTTTATCCTTTCTTGTGGGTCGTAGTTTAATACTTGAATTTTGGTTATATATTGTCTTTAATATTTCAAATAAAGGTATGATCAATTTTAGGTATTATAGTTGGTAAAATATGATTGAACACTAACCAATGAATTCCTACTCAATTTCGATTTGCTTTCTTTATAATTCTATTTACTTTATCAATTGAAGATATATATTATTCCCTTTGTATTATAACAGAAACGGTTGATACCAATCTTATAATTTTTCTTGTCTGAAAATTGCTAACAATTTTATAATACTTGCCGAGTTTCTTAGTACTGCTTACTATATCTTTATCTATCATGAGATTTAGTATCACACAAACCCAATAAACATAAAAACAACGAAAAAAAAAAGCATTAAATAACAGGGCTCTCTCTCTTTCTGCTTTCCGTTTCTTATTTTCTTAAACACACACACATACACACACCTACCCCCACTCGGTTTCTCTAATTTTTGTTTTTTCCCCTGTCCAATCCGTCCATGTCATTAAAAGCTTCGTAAATGTAAAAATTTCAAAACTTCGAAAAACTTAACATCTTCTTGAATATCGTATTACAAATACAAAAAAAATCAAATTCGCACCAATGCCTCTCCCCCTTACATAGATAGCCATTGCGTTTGCTTCTAATTAAAAAAAAATTAAACATGAAAAGTACAGCCATAGTTGTATATTTAATTTAATGTTGACCATGATCATATTATATCAATATCTAAACATTCTTGTATTGGCGAAACAATTCGGTTAAATAGGAGAATGGTTTATTGTTGAATAATAAAAGACAACAATACTAAATGTGGTTTACTGCCTTATGATATTATATCGTTCTCATTTGTCCACATTATTTGTGACACTTGTCTTTTAAACCTAAACTTAATTATTACACCAATTCATAAAATTGAAAACGTACATAGACTATATTACCTTTAGTTCTTTTGCCCTAGTATACACTATGACACATTAAGATGGCTCAACAGAGGTGATTTACATGTAATTTGCCAACTTAAGGATTGTATTAGTTAAAAAAACATAGTTCAATCGTGCATCATTTACATAAATTAAAAAAAAAAAGACACAGTCTAATTCAGTTACATACTTTTTGTTGTTTCATTAATGAGTTTTGATCTTATTTTAAAACGAGAACAATATGCTAAAAGTATGAATCTTTTAGTTTAACAGAACCACAATAGAAAATGCACAATTAATAAAAATAAAGACTAAAAGAATAATCAAAAGTTAATGGAAACTACTTTATTTATATAAGATAAAAAGAATAAAACTGTTTTTTTTTAGCCGCCAATGTTTTTTTAATTTTTATAACACAAAAACGAAAAATAAAAAATAAAAAATAAAAAAAAATGACACAAAATTAGATTTCAATATATAATTTTAAAAAATTTGAGTCGGTTTCGTTGAAATTGAAAACGAAATTGGTAAATCCTTTTTCTTTCTTTCCTGTTAGACTGTCGTTAGCCGCCGAACTCTCTCATCCATACAATATTAATGCTGGCGGCTAATTTATGTTCTCAACACATTTCACGTAAATTTTCGATATACATTATGTGTAAACCTTTAAAAAAATTTTAAAATTGAGACAACTTTAAAGGATTAGTCTGTTTTTTTTTTTTTAGTTGTTTAAAAACTTGAATTGAAGATTAGAGTATTTTAAGTTTGTGATTCAAGAGAAATGTTATCGTGGTGAGATACAGTGTGGTTTCTTCGAGTAAGCAACATTGTGTCCTTGTATGGACTTGAGATCAATTTGTTTTCTTAGTTTACTTCATTACTTCAAAAACATTTATAAATGTATGAGACAAAAACTAATCTTCTCTATCTATTGGTATTCTTGTATTTCAGTAAATATGGTATCAAAAAATTTAATACCATATAAGCTTCATTGAGATTAGGGTTTCAAAGGCGTGATTAAGCACTGAAGCTTTTTTTTGGAATTTCAGTTCTTGTATTACTGATGACTTTGGTTAGCGGAGCCGCACCTATCTACTTGCATAATTTTAGGTGTTCTTCTTTTTTTTAGGTTTGAATCACTTAACTGATTACATGCAATAATATAAATTTTACATGTCTCTGTGTAACAATAATCTAAATCTTTCAAGATTAGATTCTTAATTGAATAAGCCAGTGTTGTAACATTAAATAAAGGACTTCATTTTTTTTATTTAATAAAAATCGAATACGAGAAGACTATTACGTAATTGAAAAATAAGATTGTTCACAGTTCTTATAAAAGGGGAAACGTTCGATTGAAAAGAATATAAACAACTAAAAGCAACAAATAATTTTGGATACGGTTTTCAAATCAAAAAATCATCCAGTGTATTTCAAAATTGACGTTAATATCTTCAATATTTTTAGACCTTAATTATAAAGACAATAGAAAATGATATATAAAATTTGGTACGTTTTAACACTAATACTCTTACGTATACCAAGTTGGATATTTGTTACAGCAAATGCAATTAAATTTACCGTCCCATTTACTGTGGTTTTCAGTATTTTTATTCTCACAAGCTACATTATCCATTATATTGTAAAAATAAGGGTTCTATCTCAGTACAAAAAATTAACTCCTGAGAAAGAGATGTTGGCAAAGGGTCAAAACCCATCAATAAAAATGTCCTCAATTAATGAAGACAACGAAAAATCATCGACAAGGAATAGAAAGAAACATGATAAGAAGAATATGTTTTTTCAACACGAAGATGATAGGTTCTTCTCTTCCTATTTGGACCAATTTCTAAGTGCTATTAAAATATTTGGATATTTAGAGAAACCTGTATTTAATGACCTAACAAAAAATATGAAAACACAAAAACTAAATGAGGGTGAAATATTATTATTAGATGATGCTATTGGACTAGCGATCGTGGTGGAAGGAAGCCTACAAATTTACCACAGTGTCTCTGATGGCAATAACATTATCTCAAACTCTTTCGAAAAAATACCAGTATCCGAATATTCCAATACCTCTTCTGTTAACATCAGTTCAAATAATAATAATGTCAATAATTTTGATGATATTGATAACTTATATACTGATAGCGAAGTTAATAATGGCGAGACGTCAACCGATGAAGAGATATATAACGAATCAGATGGATTTTCTGAGGATTCTAACACATATATCAAGTTTAAGAATGGATCAGGGAAATATCAATTGTTGAACACAGTAAAGCCTGGAAATCCAGTGTCATCTTTAGTTAATATATTGAATTTATTCACTTCAAAAATTATCAAACGCAGTTCATCAAATGATACTAATGAAAACCTCTCAAAAAATTACTCCACAACAAATTTTACGAATAATCATAATTATCATAGCCAAAATGATAAAAGTATGTCTTCTTTAAACCTTGAGAGCCAAGACCAGATGCTATACCCACTACCTGACATAGTTGCGAGAGCCGCAACAAATTGTACGATTGCAATAATCCCCCCTAAATCATTTAATAATTTGGTGGAAACATACCCAAGATCTGCCTCACATATTGTGCAGATGGTTTTAACTAGATTATATAGAGTGACGTTTCAAACTGCTAGTGACTACCTGGGCCTAACTTCTGAAATTATGGAAATAGAGTATTTATTGAACAAAAATGTCAAGTATGAATTACCTTATTATTTAAAGGAAGCAGCTGCTAAATGTTATAAACTTGACTCTAGAAATTCATCTATTAGTACCAAATCCAAGACTAGCGGCTATTCAACGAAGTCCCAATCGTACAATGTATCGGGAAACACTAATCACTCATTTTTATCAGAAGCATCTGCAACTTCAGCAGCTTACACATTGCCGTCTTCAAGTTCTGCTTTACCATTAAATAACAATACAAAGTTTGATAGCCGTGGAACTGGTTCACGAAATGTAATTTTAAAATCATCTAAAGATCATAATAACCCTGGAGATTTATTGTCAAGTGTTCCAATATCAAGAAGGGAACTAACAATTCCTAACAACCTGTCTGCAAGATCATCGAATAGCAAAATATCAGGTTTATTAAACAACTCATCCTTTCTAGATTTAGATACCTACAAGAACCCTGATAAATTTAGCACCTATTTATCACCAACTACTAATATAAATAGTAAAAAAACACGAAGAGAAGCATTGATGCCCAATGTTGAAGAAAAAAATTATATAATTGGAAGATCATTCTCCTCTCAAGAAGAAACTGAAGAGTCATCACTTAGATTAGCCTTAGTAGAAGCCATCTTTACCATTTTAGGTATTTCAAAAGAGAGTTTTTATTTTAAAAGGGATTCTGATACACCAAATACTTTAACAAAACTCTCACAGAAAGTAAGTCATTCATCTGACGCATCACTGACCTCATCAAATTTTTCTATATCGAGAAGTGACGTTGAACCAATTATTAAAATATTGCCAAGTGAATTTGCTATCACTTCTCATAAATCCAAACGTAAAGCTATCAATCAATATAAGGAAGAAATACCAACCTCAATCGACTTTGACGCAATTAAACATGAATTCTCAGGTGCAATTGAATTGCAATTTTTTAATAAAGGTGAAACAATTATAGCTCAGAATACTAATGGTAAGGGACTATACTATGTAATTAGCGGTAGCATTGATGTTACATATTTTAGTAATCAAGGTATTGATTATGTTCCAGATATTAATTCTTCAACTGAAAAAGAAAATAGTGATAGCTTAAAGAAAACAGAACAGTATCTTTATTCCATAGATACTGGTGGCCTAGCTGGCTATTTAGCTTCCCTTGTGAATTCAAAATCATTTGTCAATCTTAAAGCCAAATCAGATGTTTATGTTGGATTTCTATCAAATCAAACTTTAGAACGTCTATATGACAAACATTGTTTAATGCATTTAAGGCTAGCTGAAATTTTGACAACTTTGATCTCACCTAGAATGCTTAAGTTAGACCATGCCTTGGAATGGATTCATTTATCGGCATCTGAAATGCTTTTTAATAAGGGTGACCCAGCAAACGGTATTTACGTTATTTTAAATGGACGAGTCAGACAAGTGTCAGACATTAATTACGATCTGTCACCGGAATTGGCCCAAGGGGAGAGTTTCGGTGAAGTCGAAGTTCTGACTCAAATTAACCGTATGACATCAATCCAAGCTGTTCGTGAGACTGAATTAGCCAGAATACCAAGAACTCTATTTGGCATTTTAGCCTTAGAACAACCATCCATAATGTTTAGAATATCGAGACTAGTGGCACAAAAAATTCTTGATACTAACTTAGGACCAGATATCCCCACTAGAATGACAGCTGATAATGGGAATAAATATGATTTTAATTTGACCATTCCTTCTATGAGTAATAATACTCTTAAACATTTACACCATAGAAATAAGAATTCGTACAGAACCATAACGATATTACCAGTTACTGAAGGAATTCCAGTTAATTCTTTTGCTAATAAATTGGTACAAGCCTTCAAACAAGTAGGGAGGAACACAATAGGACTAAATATGAGGACAGCAATGAATAACCTTGGAAGACACGCATTTGATAAACTTGCAAAATTAAAATCAAGTGGTTATTTTGCTGATTTAGAAGTTATGTATCAAACTGTTGTATATATTGCAGATTCCCCTGTAAATTCAAGTTGGACCAATACATGTATATCACAAGGTGACTGTATTTTATTACTTGCCGACGCAAGCGATGACTCCAATATTGGAGAGTATGAACTATTATTACAAAAAATAGGAACTACAGCAAGAACCGAATTAATTCTTTTACATTCTGAGAGATATGTTGAACCAGGTTCAACATATACTTGGTTAAAACAGAGGAGCTGGGTCCAGGCACATCATCATATGCAGTTTATTGTAAACCCGTTAGGTGACAGATTGACAATTTCGCCTAATAATAAAAACAGCTCTAAAATGGCTTTAGTGGATAAGATTATGAATACAGAGTTTAGTAAGATGACACAGGAGAATATATCAAAATACGTTCCTGAATCTATTAAGTCAAGGGTTGAAACAATTTCTGAAAGAATTAGAGGAAATAATAAGCGCTATTATGCATCAAGTGATCCAAACAAGAATGACTTTTTAAGATTAGCAAGAATACTATCTGACCAAGCTGTTGGTGTTGTTCTTGGCGGAGGTGGTGCAAGAGGAATCAGTCATTTAGGAGTTTTACAGGCTATCGAAGAGCAGGGGATACCTATTGATTTAATAGGTGGAACCTCAATGGGAGCATTTGTTAGCGGTCTTTATGCAAAAGACTACGATATTGTACCAATGTATGGTAGACTTAAAAGTTTTTGTTTCCGTGTGGGTTCTCTATGGAGAATGTTGGGAGATCTTACATGGCCAATCACGTCATACACAACTGGTCATGAATTTAACCGTGGTATCTGGAAAAGTTTTGGCGATACAAGAATTGAGGATTTTTGGATTCAATACTATTGTAATTCAACCAATATTACAGAATCTATTCAAGAAATCCATTCTTTTGGTTACGCTTGGAGGTACATTAGAGCGTCAATGTCGCTGGCAGGGTTACTACCGCCTTTAGAGGCTAATGGCTCGATGCTATTAGATGGTGGTTATGTTGATAATTTACCTGTTGACGAAATGAAGGGAAGAGGATGTGACATCGTAATCGCAGTTGATGTCGGATCTGTGGATGACCGTGCACCTGTGAACTTTGGTGACTCGTTAAATGGATTTTGGTTATTATTTAATAGATGGAACCCATTTTCATCTTATTCGAACATCCCGACCTTCGCAGAGATCCAATTAAGGTTAGGTTATGTATCTTCGGTAAATGCCTTAGAAAGGGCTAAACGCACCCCTGGTGTTATATATACCAGACCTCCAATAAATGACTTTGCGACTTTGGATTTTGGTAAATTTGAGCAAATTTATAACGTGGGGCTAGATTATGGCCGAAGCTATTTCAAGAGTTTAGCGGAAGATGAAAAATTACCATTTATTGCAGGCTCGAAAGCGACATTATCACTTTCAACTATACCTGAATTTTTATCACGTAGGCGTAATAGTATTTAATAATTTGATTAGTTTAACTTATTCTTATCTTGAGGTGGTTTCAGCGTACCCACTTGAACTCCGATTCAACTATATAACACTATGTAATTTATTATTGAGTATATAAAACATTATTGAAAATGTCACAGCAGAATCAAAAGTTTAACAAAACATGTTAAATTAAAATAAATTAAATTAAATTAAATTAAATTAAAATATATATGCATCTTTAAATTTATTTATATTATGTTATTTTTATTTTGTATTCGATATTGATATTAGTTATTCCCATCTATTCATTTCCTGCTTCCCCTGAATGGTTTACTCATTCGTCTACAGTTGGCGTGGTGATCAGAGTAACAGTGTCACCTCTGACAAAAATCATCTCTGAATTTCTCTCTTTTGATTTCAATTCACCATCTTTAAGTTCATATATAGTCTCAACAGCGTCACTCAGAACAAAATTACAATGTGAATCAAAAGCCTGTAGGGTGCCAACTAATTCTCTTGCGCCACGTAACTTGACGTAGACCCTTTCGTCTAAATTTAGTTTTAACAGATCTAATGGAGTAGCTAATGACATAATTGTTATTGACTTCTTATTCCACAAATTCTTTTCAGTATCTTTTCAGTATTATACTTTGTATTTGTTTTATTTTAGTATCTATCTGAGAATGTTCCTTAAACTGTTAGAAATATAATATCAGTAAGGCGACTCTTTATTAAAGATTCTTAGTACAGTTTTTAACTAATAAATGAAATTGAATACGTGGTGTTGATTGACTATGTGGATCTGCATAAAATTCCATTGATCTTTACCATTAAAACAACATTTAATTTATAAATAAATAAATATTAATTAGATTGCATTTTAGATAATTTCACTTAAATTTTTCAAGTTTTCTCGAAAAGTGAATTTGATGTTTTGGAAATTTTGAAAATTAACAACTAAGAAAGTTTAAGGAATCAATTAAAGTTACTATATAGGAACGTGTAAATGTTGTCTAGTATATTTTTATACTGTTCTAGAAATATCTATAACGTTATAACTTCTACTAATATAATCGAGTAAGTGATTTTTTTACAGTTATTTCAGTAACCGCAAAGCATATATAAGACAATTGGACTGAATTTTTCTGCCAATCTAAAATTCTACTCACACAAAGATGTTAAGTTTCAAGAGAGGGTTTCAATCTACTGTTAGTATCGCCGCAAGAACTAGATATACAAAACCAAAGCCTAAACCTGCACCAAGAGCCCATGTTCCATTACCTTCCCAAATTACCCATCACCACAAAGATTTAAAAGTTACTGCTCCTATTCCACCTGTTGTAAATAACATCGTTTGTCCTGAAGACCATCCGTTATGGCAATTTTTTTCTGATAAGAGATTTATGAGAAAGCCAGAAGAAGTAGATTCGTCTTCCAGATCATGGTCGATTCCTGAATTAAGAAGGAAATCTTTTGAAGACCTTCATTCCTTATGGTATATTTGTTTGAAAGAACGTAATATTTTAGCAAGAGAAAATCATCTTTTGAAGAATGCAGTCGAAGGTTCTCAGTCAACTTTTGAAGATGTTTCAGAAAAAATTAGAACAACAATGTGGAGAATAAGACATGTTCTGAGTGAGAGAGACTGGGCTTTCAGAAATGCACAAAATCAATTCAAAAATGAATCTGAAAGTTTGGTTAAGGAATTTGAAGAATATTTTTTGAAGATGACAGAAGAAGAAGATGAAGAGGCTTTTGACTCATTAGTTAGATTCCAAAAGTCAATATTTGGAATTAGTGAATATCTGGATGAAAATATAGTTGATAGAACATTTGTCAATGGTTTGAAATTTATAGCAAATTTGAAACTCCAAAAATTTGCTCCTCGTGATGAATCTATTCAAAATTTTGTTACTTCATTAGAAAATAAAAAACTTGATGACGTTGGTGAAATATTTATCATATTTACAGCTGAGAACCAGACTAAAGATGTAAAAGATGCTTGTGATGCTGTATTGGATTTAAGAAAGAGTAACAATAAAATATCTAGATCAGATGAAATACCTATTGTGGATCAATACATTAAAAGATTAGCTGCAGCCCAAAAGCAAATCAATGCAGAAGAAGAATCACAAAGTACTTAGTTAATACGTTTGAAATAATTTAACGGTGACTTAAACGTAATACTGGAAGCAGTCAAATGGATTAAAATCTACATCAAATATTTTAATAAATTAATGTATATTTATAAACCACTGGAAATAATATTATATACTTGTACATATCTCATACTTTATAATTTTAATTCATTATAAAAATAATGCTGTAATTACTTTAACTATATTTACTTTTACAAATCTCACGAAATTATGTATCACCCATTATTGAATCTATTTACTATGTTTTATTTTTTTGGTCAATTTTTTTTTATCATCAAGAGACTCTACCTTTACCTTGTCTTCCATTTCTAATTTACGTTTCTTAACGTTACCATCTGCAGTAGCTCCACTAGATTTACCAATTTCATTTGAGAACAATATCCCTTGGGCCCATCCTGCATAATCACCCCATTTTTTAACAAACATTTCTCTTATCAAGTCCAATTCAGGATTAATTTTCTTTCTAGTTATTGGAAAGTCTGCATACTTTTTCCTCAATTCCTCTAACGCTTTTTTGCTTACTTGAAATTTATAATCTCTTTTTGCAATTCTTGAGATATGAACATCAACAGGTACCACTTCATCGTGACCGAATCCCATTAAACAAACACAGTCAGCAACTTTTGGACCGACTCCTGTATATCCCATTAGGTGTTCTCGAAGCTCCATATAATTGCATGAATCCTTAATTTGTAATAAGTAATCTGTGTCGTCATCAACCCCCTTCTCTCTCTTCTCTTTGACAAGAGCCTTTGCAGTATCAATAATATATTTTGCTCTGTATCCAAATCCAAGCTTCCTCAATTTCTCTTCACTAGCTTTTTTAACTATGTCATCACTGGTTGGAAATGAATAATGGATAGTACCATCTTCATTTATTGAATTATCTAATTTGGTGCCAAAATTTTTGCATAATTCATGACACATTTTAGTAATTCTTGAGATATTATTATTGCTTGAACAAATAAATGATATCAAAGTTTCCCAAGGTTCTTGAGCCAACATTCTATTACCCGTTGGATGATGATCTTTAAATCTTTCGTCATTATGGAGCCAATGGTCTCTATACAAATCTTTAACCGATACATCTAACCTGAAATAGTTCATTAAATGCTCTTTTAATACTTTTGAGTCGCAAGTGTCACCTACTGTGGCATATTCTATTCGAGTCTTCATTATATCATTTTTATCATCTTGTTCTGACTCTACTTGTTTCAGAAGCACCACATGATATTGATTTTTGATTTTCATACTAGTCAAATACTCCTTTGAAACCTCATTATATATCCATCTAAATGACTGTCCAACTTGCAAAACATTATCTAACCATAATTCTTTCTTACTAACAATAAATGAACCAAAATTTGCCACTGTCATTTTTTAGATATTCTGCACACTATTTTCAAGCACCTGGATTTATTCAAAATAACAAGTCTAATGGAAAGCTAACCAAAACAGTTAATAATATCAATTAGTCTACTTATACAGCCACACACACTGGATTAATTGGTCTTCTTATCACCAAATTGTCAATAGCCATTTGCTCTTTTAAAGGATGAGATCTCATGTATTTATTCTTTTTCGATCTGAGACTTTTCAGAAAATTCGATGCCCTGTTTTGAAATATTACCGTAACACGAAAAATGAAACTCTTTCAGGATATCATTCAACAAGAGATTATACATAAAATACATCAATTATAAGGACACTAATGTTTGCTTCTTTACAATTGACAATTCCAGTAATCTAGCCAATAGTGTATATAGGTTGAAATTGTTGAGTATTATGGTTACAAAGTACCTTTAGTGAGAGAACGGTTAATTTAATTTGGAATTTTGTATATTTCGAAGATCCGCTCAGTGTGAATTAAAAAGTACTTTATACACATAAATATTATCAACATTATACTAGTTTTTATATATCTATTGTTTGTTGAAATTGATTGTAACTCATTAAATCCATATAGTGAGGATAAAGCAATATTAAGTGTGATATATATTTATTAGCAGTCAAGATAGCGAGCTAAATTAATTAGATCACCTCTATGATCACTGCCATTACAAGGGGAATTGCTCAAAGAGAAATTATATTTGCTAGCAACAAGCAACTTACTAATTTTCTTGGCAAGGAAACTAACTTTAATATTTCAAGAATTGCCTCAAGACATTTCAAAATGGTTAAAAATTATGATGAGTTAAAGGAATTATTATCAGACTCCAGTGACTGGGAAACTCATGAATCTAAAAGCAAACTAATAAAGTACAGTAAAAGTGGCACAGATAAGATGATAAATAATGCAACACCATCAAAGACCATCAAGATGAGTGACAATAGGGGCAATGTACTAGCCTCATCCTTTTCAGATGATTTAGATGACGATTCAATATTATTGAGATTGTTACAACAGGAAAAGGGTAAACAAAGTAAAACGATAGTGGGTGCATCTAATAAAATACCAAAGAATGAAAAACTTTTAAGAACACCACAAGATATATCTTCAACTTTTTTAAGAGGTTTGAAAAACAACAGTAGTCCTCCCTTCATTAAGATTAATAGTACTCAACAAAAACACTCAAATTTGGATATGCTGAATAGACGAGAATACTCAACGAGCTCACAAATACTAATTCCTAAGGGTCAAAAATTAAAGGGTGTACAAAAAGAGGAATGTTTCAATAACACTCACGAAGAAGAGCTAGATCTGTTACTAAGCTCCCAATTAAATGATTATTTACCAGCAGACAACAATTCAATGAAAAATGTTATGGATAACGCTGTATTACAAGAACAATTAGATGATGATTTTGATCATTTAGATGAATTTGATGCAGATCCATTTGATAATTTCGAAGAAGACGAAAGACTACAATTTGAAAAGTTTAATAAAATGGAAACTGAGCAACCTGATGTTATTAAAAATGCCCAAGTAACGTCACATATTTCAATATCAGATGATAGTTTGCCGATAGTCACAAAACCAAGGGAAAAAACGAGATATGGAAATAAATTCTATCTGATGACACAACGTCCTGGTATTAATAGTGATGATAACCCCATCAAGACACTAAATATTCCAAAAAACAACAAAATCATGGTAGCATTACGTTTAAGTGCAGAACAAGAAAATGTTATTAAACTTGCTGAAGAAGGTCGTAATATTTTCTACACAGGTAGTGCAGGTACTGGTAAATCTGTCTTACTTCGTGAAATGATCAAAGTACTAAAAAGAAAATATGGCCATGCAAAAGTGGGAATAACAGCATCCACAGGTTTAGCAGCGTGCAATATTGGTGGGATAACTGTTCATTCTTTCACAGGTATTGGCTTGGGGAAAGGCGATGAGGAAAATTTATATAAAAAAGTAAGGAGGTCAAGGAAACATTTAAAAAGATGGCAGAACATCAAAGTTTTGATTATTGACGAAATTTCAATGCTTGATGGGATCTTATTAGATAAACTAAATTATATCGCTCAAAAAATAAGAAAGAGTAAAGCGCCATTTGGTGGCATTCAGATAATATTTTGTGGAGACTTTTTTCAATTACCACCTGTTGTGAAAGACAATTCCATCATTAAATTTGCATTTGAATCAGATATTTGGAAAAATGGAATAGACGTCACTATAATGTTGCAAAAAATTTTTAGACAGCAAGGTGACACCTTGTTCATTGATATGCTAAATAAAATGAGACTTGGTGACGTTGATCTTGAAACTGAAAAAGAGTTCAAAAAACTGTCTCGTCCTTTACCTGATGATGAAATTATTCCAGCTGAGTTATATAGCACCCGTTATGAAGTTGATAATGCTAACAACTCAAGGTTAAGAAAATTACCTGGCGATTTAACTACTTATAACGCAATTGATGGCGGTTGTTTAGACGATGAAGAATTAAAGTCAAAATTATTACAGAATTTTCTTGCTCCCAAACAATTAAATTTAAAAATTGGAGCTCAAGTTATGATGATTAAAAATATCGATTCTACATTAGTGAATGGGTCTCTCGGGAAAGTTATAGATTTTATAGACCCTGACACATATATGTTTTATGACACAATAGTAAACAATCCACGTATTCCCACCGAAGAATTAGAGAGGTTTAGGGAAAATCCAGAGCTTTTAAAAGAAGCTTATGGAAATAAGGAAGATAATGATGATAATATTCCAATAAAAAAAAGTAGAAATACTTTAGCAAAACGAGCCTTTAATCAAAATGATGATATACCAGTCACTAAATTAGGGGAAAGTATATTTGATTTTTTGGCGGATATAACAGGAAATGATTCAAGCATTGTTGACAATTTAAACAGAAAGAGAGAATTATTAAATGATATCCATCAAAGTTCTTCAGGTCAAAGAAAATTACCATTAGTTAGGTTCAAAACTACTGATATGACAACAAGGACGGTATTAGTGGAGCCCGAAGATTGGGCTATAGAGGATGAGAATGAAAAGCCAATTGTTTCAAGAATACAGTTACCTTTGATGCTAGCGTGGTCAATTTCGATACATAAGTCCCAAGGACAAACTTTACCTAAGGTTAGAGTAGATCTTAAAAGAGTATTTGAAAAGGGTCAAGCATATGTTGCTTTATCGAGAGCAATATCAAGAGATGGTCTACAAGTATTGAATTTCGATAGAAATAAAATTCATGCACATAATTCTGTTGTCAGATTTTATGAGACTCTAGTTTCTGCAGATGATGCCATTAAAGACTTGAAGAAAAAAGATAAAGCTGCGCATGAACAGGCTTCAAATCTAAACCAAGCTCCTCCATACACATACAATAAAAATGAATTTAAAAATGATTCAAATACTTACAATTATAACCAGAATAGATTAAAAGGTATTGAACATATGATAAGTACTTACAAACGTCGGAAAACGTCGGAAAACGTCTGATTTATAGATATATATATATAAATATGCCGTAAATGCATATTAATAAATAAATATATAAATATATATGTATTTATATATTTACAAACATCATATTGCATAATTAATTAATTTTATTATAATACTTCTAATCAGTTATACTTATCTTATCTTAATCGGGTTAAGTGATTATCCCTCATTGTGGTGGTCGATAATTATAACGTTACGAAATATTCAAATGTGAACTTCTTGTATAACCTTTTATAATTCGTTGACAGATCAGTATCATTAAATAGTGCGATCTTGTTCCAGTGATAAATAAACTCTATCTGTCACTTTGACAGAAAAATCACGGAGATACCATAATAAAAAGACACTCTTATATAGAATCGATAGAGATCAATAGATAAATAAAGTTGTTATATAATACAAGTAATAATAAAGTCCATAGAGATTTATATGACAAAAATTTATTTTTGATTTATATTTATATTAATATTAATATTAAACTTCTTTGGTTAAAAAATTTAAAACTAATCAGATTAGACAGTTTCTAAGACTTCATCTTTGAAACCAGAGACCTTCTTACCTTTTTCTTCACCAGAAGCTTGACCGTGTAAGGCCATTAAAGCACCTAAATCGAATTTTGGTTGTTTTAATAACTTAACCTTTCTGATGTGGATGTTTTGTAATGGGAAGATGTCCTTGGTGGCATTTTCAATTTCCTTGTTCATAACTTCTGGGATCAACTTGGAGGTTAATTGAGCTAAAGTAGAGTTTTGGACTTCTCTAGTCATGATTTCAGAGATGACCTTTCTGATAGCTCTAATGTGGGAAGATTGAGCGTAAGCGTGTCTCTTTAATTGGTTAGATTGCTTTCTGGTGAAGGCAATGGCAAAGATTCTGATAACGTAATCGTCAGCAGTCTTGACAGTGACGTTAGTTTCAATTAAAGTTTGCCATTTTCTAACCATGGATCTAACTTTATCAGTAGTGAAATCCATACCGTGGAAGTTAGTTAATAAGTTCTTACCTTGGACTTCATCAACTCTTAACTTGACCTTTCTGAAAGAGTGGTCTTCAGAGCCTTGTAAATCAGCTAAACAAACTTCGACGACTCTACCTTTTAAGGCATCGGCAGCGTTCTTTAAACCAGTAGACTTGTTGACTAAAGTCTTACCAACGTTTCTGTTTTCGAAAGTAGATGGGGCTTTAATGTCAAACCATTCTTTTCTGGTGAATGGGTCAACAACCTTCTTCTTTAAACCTTTCTTACCTTTAGAAAGTCTCTTGTTCTTACCAACAGCCATTTTAGTTTATGTAGTTTGGATTGGTTTAATTGTCGTGGTCTCTATCTGTAGGAGAGAGAGGAAATATGAAATTTGAAGAAAGATTACAATTTATATATGTAGAATATTTAATCTTTAAATAAATAGTTAGAGATAGTAATAAATTAATAAAATTTTAAATATAATAAGTAATAGAATAATATGAATTAAAGAGTCCATTCTCTCACAATTGAACAATAATAAAATAATTTTCAATGAAATTGTTTAAAGTTTCAATTAAAAAGATGACTTGAAATTGTTTCATTATTGTGAAATTATTTTTCAAAATTTGAAATTTCAATTTAAAAAGCTTCTCAAAATTATGGAACGCGGCCGGTCTCTACGGAGTGTTGTCTGCAACGAGAGTCGAAATGAACCGACTTGTTGCGTTGGCAGTGCTTGGACCACAGAGAAAGATAAGCAGAATGATGTTCCCATTGGGTGGGATGGTTGAGACTTGTTTAGTTGTTGCTGCCGACATTTGTTGGTGGAGTTCTCTATGGCACAAGTTGCGACTACTTGGAAGAATCAACGAAGGTCTGGTGTGAAAATGTGATGACGCCAGAGTTGATTTTGCGTTAGGCAGAAGCTGCTCTGCCTAGGCAGGTGGGTTTGGTCTCAGCGCACCCAGCCTGAGCGCGCGCGTGCTCGCGCCGGGTGGTCCGGTCTACCTGTTGGCGGAAAGGAAAACGAGCCTAACTCGCCCATGGTGAGTGTAAGTTGAGAGACTCATAACCAGAGAACCGGTACGCAAGTATCCCAGAATCCCAGTATCCCAGAATCCCAGAGTATCGACCGAAGAGAACAAGGGAGCATGTGCGTGGGAGGGAGTTCATGCGAATGTCCAACAAATTAGTGCAGGATCCGTCCAGTTTGCATGTGAGACACCCCCCGTCCGCACAGAAACTCAGTGGACAACTCTTCGAAGAACAACGGTTAACAACGGTTGATCACTGAACATTCCAGAAGAGCAACTGCACAAGAAGCTCTCTCCGGTGCATACATCTCGACTCACATAACGCGTCTGTCAAAAAAAAAAAAAAATGCAACACACCGACAGCGAACAGAACAAAAAAAACAGCGTCGACATGAAAATGTATGGGTGTTGCAGTCGCAATTATGGAATGCACACGTGACGATTAGTATGCTTTTATGATCACGTGCGTATGATATGCACCAGTCGCTTTGACGTGTTGCATTGGGAGAAGATAAATTGTCCTACGTACCACCCGTTGAAGTGTCATTGATTGATTGTATTTCATTCTTTATATAATATCTATTTGATAATCTAAACAAAAGAAGGAAAATGTCTATCATTACATATAATCATTACTATTACAAGCTCTTCAATGTGTCATCGTAATCAAGGGCCTTTTTGATATCTTCGACTGAAACGTTCAATTTCAATGAACAGAGCCTTTCCATTTTCATTGATTGCTTAATCATTAACCCTGCCTCTATTAAATTATCAATAATAAAATTCCACGAGGCTATCCTTATCTGCTCTTCCTCTTTATTATTACTATCTTTACCACTGGAACTACTATGGTTTCTTCTCTCATACAGCGTATCTTTAATACTTCCAATATATTTGTTGTTGCTATTGACATCAACAAGTAAGTTGATCTCATCGACTATATCACCCAAATCTTGTTCCTGTAATGTCGTTTTTCTAATCAAACTTATAAATGCATACAAAAACAATTTAGCCGCAAAGGATAGCCTTTTAACGTATTCTACATTATATGAGTTAATCGTCTCATTCAAAGCTTTCATTACATGAGCAATATGAACAGTTTGCACAGATTCACTATCTTCATCATCTTCACCCATCTTGCTGATATTCTGCTTATGTTTTTCTTTTCTTAACGCTATTACGTCTTTATCATTTTCAAATTTATCATCGTCTTCATCATCTTTGTTCGATACGACAGGAGAACCATCGTATTTAAATCCATACTTAGCCATATATGCAATTTCTGCAATCTCTGTGGCTCTTTTACAAATCTTAAGAGCTCTTCTTGCATCACCACTAACTGAAGCGACCTTTCTGGCTGCAATCTCTATAGAATCATCTGTCATTTTTAATCTAACTTTCTTAACTGTTGATGGTAAGACCTGATTGGGATCTTGACTAGACTCAACTGAATTAATCATAACTGCATTACCATTCTCAAAATTAACATAAAAATAGGAATCGTTCAATCCTTGTAATTTACTATTAATTATCTTCTTCAGCTCTTCATGGGTATATCCTGTAAACATAATTCTAGTAAAACCAATTCTTGAAGATACCTTATTACCAAGGTGTCTCTCTGGAAGATCCATTGTATTAGCTAATGCTATAACTATTAGCTTTGCTTCCGTATACGTTGTCCAATTGAAAAAGTTATACATAATATCTTGTGATTTTGTCACAAGTGCATCTAATTCATCTAATAATACGACTACTGTTCTCTTTTTTTGTTTTGGAACCTTATTGAAATAAAATTCCAACGATTCCATCGCAGCACCCCAAGTTAATCTCTCCCCTGAAATTTTATTCCACAATACTTCATAACTATCTGTTGGCTTAACCATCTTTAAACCATTGATTTCCACATATTGAAATTCAGGTAACTCTTCTTGGGCCATGGATGATTGTAATTCTTTAACTACCTCTCTAACAGTCATAGTTTTACCAACACCAGGTGTACCAGCCACGTAAACCGTCGAAGCAGTTCCTGCTTCAATAGCTGTATACATACTTAAAAATATTGTGGCAAAATCCTTACCACGACCTGGTATTTGATCATCAAAATCATTATCATTAAGTAATTTTTCTCTTCCGTGAGATGAATATAATTGCTTTTTAATCTTTGAAAAAATTGTTTCAACTACTTTTGTATCGCTTGGAGCCGTCAACTTAGCTTCATAGTCTGCCATTTGAAGATCTAAGTTCGTCTGATTGAAATCAGCATATTTTGTCAAGTCTGGAATATCATCTATATTCTTAAATCTCTTCGAAAAAGGTGTATACTTTTTCCTAGCACGATCAACATTCTTTTTTGTAAATCTTTTAATCTTGGCTGTTTTATATTGTGGCGTAGATGCTTTCGATTTCTTTATTTTAACCTCTTGGACTATTGGAGTGACAGATTTGGTCTTATTAAAAACACTTCTTTTTCTCTTCTTTCCACTGTACTCGTCCTCTGAACTAAAATTATCGTTGTCTTTTTCACTCTCTAATTCAGAATTTTCCGAGAGGTTATCAATTGACTCATCATTATCCTCTTCAACATCATTTTTATTGGTATTTTCTTCATATTTATACTCTTCATCATCATTTTCATCATCACTCTCATCGGATGGATCGTTTTCTGACGTACTTTCAAAATTATCAGAATCTGATTCAACCTTAATCTCGTCAACAGTAGCACCATCAATGCTTATTGGTTCTGATTTTTTATTTACTTTTTTATCTCTGAGTTTTTTTGTGGAATTTTTAGGTTCTTCATCTTTATCATTTACAATAAAGAGTTTTTTGAAGTAGGTTGCTGCAACTTTTGGTTCCTGTTTTAACATTTTTTCTTTTAATTTTGCGAAATCAATATTTATGAAATTGGTTGAATTTGGATCACATAAGTAACGTACGAGAAAATCACGATCTATAATTTTATCTGCCAATCCATCTTTCCATTCAATTGTCGGAAGAATATTGGCTATATTTAAAAAATCTTTAAGCTGAATTTCCTTTAATTCAGGCGTTAGGTATATCTCATTCTTGTTCACCTCTTTTGCGAACTCATCCTTATAATAATCGTATCCCTTTGATCTATCGAAAGTACTACTCTCAAAATGTTCGTAAAAGTTCATTGGATTTATTTCGAACCATCTAAGGAATGATAGTACAACAATTTCTACCAGAGATGTCATGGTATTTAGTCTAATGTCATGAATGTAATACACAGAAAAGTCGTCACCATCTTCATCTATATTAGTATCTTTCATTACAACACAATCACCTCTAGTAAAAGTTAAACCATCCAATTCCCTTGAAATATGAATAGTTACATTTTCCTTTGATCTTCTTGATCTCCTTTGACTATCGTCAATTATATTATTGTGCTCATCTTTCAAAACAATTTTCCAGCCTTGCAATTCTTTTAACGTTGCAGCCATTACAAACGGAAGTTCTGTGCCAATTGACTTTTGGGTCTTATACCGATCGAGGGAACTAAATAAAATTATTAAGCCAAAATACGTTATACTCTTCAAATATAACAAACTAAAGTTGTTAATTACATTCTTCAAATCAGGTTATTTCCCAGTAAATGTTTTCTTGATTTTTTTCACTTTTTCTTCGAGAATTTATTTCTAAAAATGATAAAGGTACATATCGAAAAAGTTGATTTGGGATAGATTCAAATGTAGGCTTAACATGAAATTTCGAGTTGATATGCTGAAGCTGACTCAATATATGTTGATGTCAAAATAATTAAAGTTTGAACTATGAGGACTTTATTAAGTAATATAATATATTGTACCATGTAATTTCCAAAAAGACAATGACAAAACAACAACGTTAACAATAGAAAAAAGAACATTAACAATCCAAAGGGATATTATCGAATTATACGCCATCCAGTGAGTCACTATTGATACTTTTATCATTTAGGAGTTGATTTTTTAATTACCTGAAGGCATAATTTATATCATTATAGACTGAACTTTAGCTGGTTTAAGGTATTGTCACCCGTCATACATCATTCAATTAGTATCTCACGCCAATTCATGAATCGTATTTCTTTATTCTACTATCAACTGGTGAATAGCACGTCCACCTTTGAAAGACTATTACTTACACTACGGTTGGTTACATCTATCATTAGTCTGCTGTTTGGGTTAATTTCAATTGTTGGACCGTCTGTATCACCTACATCGTTTTATTTGTTTAAATTTAACTTTTCAGCTGCAGACTTAAAAAGTGGTCTAGTGAGTATTCTCGAAGAATCGGTTAGTGAGACAGGTTTGATGTTATCAACGTCAGAATCTCTTCTTATTAGTGAATATGCAACTGTACAAATTAAAAATGCTCCAAGATTTGTTATACAGTCTATAAATAACATCTGTTATGCTACATACAAGGAGGCAATAGGCTCATCAAATTTTAAAGAAACTGAAGTTCTTCTAAACTGCATTCATACAGACTTTTCAAAAGTATTTGACTATAAAGCATCACTATTAGAATATGGACTTTCTATTATCCTAATCTTTGCGTATGGTTATAATAGTTATGCTGATGCCATGTCAGAATACAACATAGGCTATCTTAACTATATGAACGAACTTAGCAGAAAAAAGATGGCAGCTATTGTTCTATTAATTATAACAATAATTCTTAATTTTTTTGTTTTAACTTGTACTCCATATTATTACAATGTGAAAAATAAAACAATGAATGGCATGAAAGAAACATTAGGCATTCATTTAATTTCAACACTCTCATTTTTAGCATTGATTTCAAGCTCTACTGGCTGTGGAATCTTCTCATGGCTAGTTTGGTCATATAAATCAAAATTAATGCATGAACTGGGTTCATATGGTCTATCCATTGAATTAGGTAAGACATGGTTCATTTGTTTAGGCATTTTTACAGGCGGAACTATATTAAATTCGTTCTTCTGGAGTGGTTTAGAATGGTGTATCACAAATGTCGAATCGACTGATTCCTCCAGATCAATTAATAGTGGCAAGCAGGTCATTTTAGACTATACACCAGGTGTAATAACAAATTTTGGCCCTGAAAAATCTTATAGGAAACGGGATTCCAAATTTGAATCTATTTCTAGCACCAATAATTTAGATAATTACATAAACACATGGAAAAGTAACGGAGAGTTTTCTCCTAGAAAAATTGAATCGATTGATATGGACTTTGATGAAAGCTACAATGTTTTTGAAGATGAAAACTTTGAACTTCATAGTCTTTCCAAATCCATCAGCAATGAAAGTATATCGACTAGTATTAATATTCCTACACGACCATCTCGATTATTTTGAGAATCCATTTGGGCTCTTTTCCTAAAGATGTCCTATTTCTTTGATGATTTCATCAAAGAAATAGGACATCAAAGCATATACAATTTTTAGCATTTAATTGAATTTTATTATCATTATAAACAAACGTAAGTATTTAATCAACCAGTACTTTTTTCCTATAGAGTCATGCAATCATCTTTATATTAGTATCTGTCATTTTCATTCAAGCTCGGGAATGCCAAAAATTGAGAAAATAGTAACTTTAAGAATGTCAAAAATTGAGATCGAATGGTTAAAACTTTAATGCAATGTGAAATGATCACTATATATGTAACAACTGGTATTTATTATCCATTAGTTTGATCGATAGTTATTTATTTCTTTAACAGGACGAGTAACAGTATATCAAGGATGGCTGGTTTAAAAACTTTCGATGCTTTTCCTAAGACAGAAGAACGCCATGTTAAGAAGAGCAAAAAGGGTGGTCTATCTTCTATCATCACCTATGCATTCCTTCTGCTAATTGCTTGGACTGAATTTGGTAGTTATTTTGGAGGGTATATCGACAAACAATATTCAGTTGATAGAGATATCAGAAAAACTGTTCAGATCAACATGGATATATATGTAAAAATGCCATGTACTTGGTTACATGCCAATGTTAGGGATGATACCAACGATCGTAAATTGATATCGGAAGAATTAGTCTTCGAAGAAATACCATTTTTTGTACCATACGGAACTAAAGTTAATAATTTAAACAAAGTAGTGACACCTGAGCTGGATGATATCTTGGCTGAAGCTATACCAGCTGAGTTCAGAGAAAAAATCGATACCCAACAAATGATTGGTGCGGATGGAAAACCTTTATATGATCTCAATGGTTGTCATATTTATGGATCTGTTACTGTCAATAGAGTTCCTGGTGAATTGCAAATAACTGCCAAGGGGTACGGTTACAGGGATAGTAAAAGAACTCCAAGCGAATTGGTCGATTTTAATCATGTCATAAATGAATTTTCCTTTGGTGATTTTTACCCTTACATAGAGAATCCTTTAGATGCAACCTGCAAGATTTATCCAGACAGCCCATTTTCCACTTATAACTATTTAATGTCTGTCGTTCCAACAATATACCAGAAACTAGGTGCAGAAATCGATACAAATCAATATTCCATCAGGGAATATCATACTGAGTCAAAGAATTTTAAAATAAGCTCACAATTATCAAAGATTCCTGGTATATTTTTCAAATATGATTTTGAGCCACTATCTATTGTTGTCACAGATGTTCGTCTAACTTTCTTACAATTCATAGTTAGACTAATAGCCATATTATCATTTGTATTATACATTGCCTCATGGATTTTCAGAGCAGTCGACAAAAGTCTAGTATTTGTCTTAGGACCAAAATGGTCATTGCATTACCAATCTTCTTCTAATAGTCAAGGTCTTTTATAAAGTTAATACATTTTTAAAATACATATGAATTAAATATCTTTTCTTTAAAGATACGTAACTTTTTTATATTGTTGTCTCCTAAAAAAAACATTTCTAGCTAATTTATAATTTAGCCGCCCAGGATATATTTTCAAGATAATAAGCTTCGAATTGTAAATTTATATAACATTTTGTTAAAACTATTAGGTACAAAGACGACCGTCAAACATAAATTCAACAATTAAATAATACTAACCAGTCCTCAAAACATTACTGTGACGAGAGAAACCTCATCGTAAAATAATATTGGCAAATATAGGATACTCATGGAGCAAACTACAACCGCTGACTTACCTAAAGAGGTAGATGAAGCAACATTAGCGAAAGATGAAACAAATAAGGCTGCTATTCAATCATCCACAGATAACAAAAATAACATGCCAAACTATTTGAAGGACAATGTTATTAATTGGAAGTCTGAAGATTTCAAGTCTTCAACTCAAACTGACTTAAATTCGAACGAAATCTTAACAAGAATCAAAGAAGTCACTGAATTAATGTCGTTTGATAACAACAACCAAGAAAATTGTCAAAAAGAAAACGGTGATAATAGTGACATTTCTGTATCTGATAGCAGTTTATTAAGTTCAAAAGTATCAAAATTAGACTGGGATAAAGTCTATACAGTATCAAGCACAATCATTGATAACTATACAAATGATGTTGATGAAATCCTGACTAAACTTGATAAATTATCAAAAGTATGTGATTATTTAAATATTCAATAGTAAAAAACACTTCTACAAAAAAATTATTATTGTATTACTAACATATTATTTTCACTATATTTAATAGAAACAATATCTTTGGCAAGAATCTGCATTTATCGTAGATGCACATAGAGGTGTCAATATTTTTAATAAATCGAAAACTTGGATTACAGCAAAGGAGGGCTACTTAGATTTGAAAAGAGACGATCTGGGGACATCTGCTGAAATAATTAAAAACACTATCCATAATTTAACTAACAAAAAGTGAAACTAGAACAGCTATTATATTATACTTGCTATATATGATGTCAAAGTTCTTAGACACTATTACAATTGCTTACAGATACATCGGATCGCATCCATATATTTTAAAGAAGCGTGTCCGTTTTCTCAACAATAAAATATATTTATCATATTAATAAACTGATAAGTAGAACAGAACACTTCATTGTTCAAGAATAAGTTAATACAATTGTTTTTTTTATACTCAACTAGTACTCATCAAGGCAATAACAATAAATATAAAAAGTAATCGAAGGTGGAGTAGCAATGAATGTCATATTAACCGAATTGAATACCACCGGACCCAAATTAACAGAGGAACAAACTGATTACTGTAATAATGAATTAGAAAAGATTCTAAACTCTGAAACAAAGAATTATGCAACATACTTTTCTTCCAAACCAGTGCCTGGAAGTATTGTGGAAGACATGGCAGAAGTTGATGCAGAAATATCTGTTCTTGAAAGAAAGATCAAAACCATATTAGTGCAAAGCAAAGAGTTGGTTCTTGAAGATATTCTAAAAAACAATGGATCACATAGACTTCAATTGATACAAAAAGAATTACAACAACTGAAGACACTTAATGATGCCAGTAAGAACAGTACAAATACCAACCAACAGAAGAGCAATTCAGTTGTTAATGAGAATGATATTTTCCAGAAGCTTATTGAAACTGATGGTTTAAATGACCCCAAATCGGAAAAAGAAGATGAATTTCAAATAGCATTACAAAAGTTAAGAAATAGGTCAAATTTGAACTCAAGTTATGATAAATTGGGGAATTTGTCAAACAATTTACCGCTAGTTTTGGAGAACTTAGACAGTATTACTGACTTGATGGAATTACCTTTTTTAGTTAGAACATGCATTAAAACAGGTCATTATCAAGAAGCAATTATGGTATTCACTCATTCAAAATCTCTGCAACTTAAATTTGCTGGTTCCAGCATAATTGATGACATTTGCCAAAAGGTATTGAATGAAATTTCTACTACAATGTTAAAAGGGCTAGTCAAATTGTTAGCAACCAATGTCACAATCAATTCTCTTAAGAAAATATTAAAATATCTTTCAGCAATTCCACCATTTGATGATAAGAATAATTCATCGGCTCTCTTACAAGTATTCCTATCTATGAGATTTCTATTCATTCAACACGAAATCGCTTCTTATGAAATTGAGAGTAATAATACAAACGATTCAGTTTCAGAGATGATTATAAAAAGAAAAATTGAAGTCCTGAGGGAATACACCTATACATCTCTCAATCTTTTTGATTTGAACTTTCCTGTTTGGAAAGAACCTCTCTCATTACCAAATTTAATCAATATGAATATTTCTACTGATGACACTACCGAAGAGAATAAAGATGATGTAACCGAGGAGAATAAAGATGATAAAACCGAAGAGAATAAAGATGATGTTACCGAAGAGAGTAAAGAGGTTGCTATTCCTAAAAATATAAAGAAAGATACAAATAAAGATGTAGCTGCATCAAAAACGAAGGAAGAATCTGTAGGTGGACCTACAGAGGAGGAGAATAAACATAGAGAAGAGTCTGAAAAGACGGTTAATGACGAAAATAATAATGATGATTCTAATGAGGAAGAATTAGTTACGAATTATGAGGAACTTAAAAAAGAAGAAGAACAAACAAATGAAGAAAAGTCTGATGAAATCGCAGATAAACCACCGACGGATACGAACAGCCCAAAGAACAGATCGATAGAGGAACAATTTAAGAAGTCAGAGACTCTTTTAGAATCAGCTGACACCAATTCCTTAATGTTAGAGTTTGTTAACCAATGCGTAACGTATTTATTAAAAGAATTATCCAAAGCTAATAAACATGGAACCTTAAGTGATTCCGTGTGTTTACAATTAATCTATTGTTCGTTTAGGTTACGTGACTTAAACATCAACTATCATCGTCTGCTATTAAATAAATTGAAAGAAGCGAACTTGTTTACCGAAACACAAATCGTATCTGCCATCAATAGAAGATCAGAGCTAGCATCGAAATATACATAATTAAATAACAAACTATTAACAATATAAATAATAAACATAATGCAATATAAATCCAATTTAAAATATTAACTGAAAGAATAAGAAAAATACCAAACCACCATTGATTACACATCCAAAGGGTTTTGATTACACATAGTTTAATCATCAATCCCTATTTATCACACACCTGAGTGAACCTCAATTGAATAAAAATAAATCCATCCTATCTACCTCTTTAGAAGTTATCAGTAATTAGTGATTAAAAGACAACATTAAGAGTCCCAGTACCCTTTGAATTCCCCTTACATCAAAATATTTCATTCTGGGATTTCAAATTTCACTGAAAAAGTGGGACGCTTGTAAGAATCCCCTTGATTTGACAAAATTCAAACTGTAAAAACAATAAACAATTTAACGAGAAGAAAGAGTAATGGTGTGATTAGTTGTTTGAAATATATCAAACATATATATACATATGTTATATTTATAATTGTATATATATATTTACTTTACAGTCCCTTCTATTGCACTTTTTGTCTTCAAATTGGTTTTGTTTGTTTTACTGAAACCTCTTAGTTAAACTAGCTAACACTCGTATAAACGATAACGACAGAATGAGCTCTTCTGATTCACAGAATATTAGTAGAAGAGCATCTGTTGAAGCTTCAAGTCCCAGGAATAGTCTTTCCAAGACCATCTCAAAGGCTTCATTACTGAAGGGTAAGCAGTCTGTAGTTGCGTCGAGAACAAATGATGTAGGTGATATTCCACCTCCAACCTTGGAAGGTTCTGTTGGTTCTGTTCCAGTTGAAAAGGTTCGTTCACACTATAAGAATCCAAACTTAGTCTCTAGGAAGTTGAATAGAGTCGACACCTCGTTAGACCCTAAGTATAAGGAAATGTCCACCGTGTCTAAGTATGAAATTGAAGAATACAGAGAAGATCTTACCAAATTGAGAAGTGAAAATTTATTTCCATGGAGTCAGGTAGCTGAGTTTGTCACAAAACCATCAAAGGGCCCAATATCTGCAAACTCTCGAGCCGTGAAAGATTTCATTGTTGAGAATTTTTACAATGATTGGTACTACAATTCTGCTGGAATCTCATGTACTTGTTTTTACTCATGGTTGTTTGCTTATTTAGGATTCTCTTGGTTCTCATTGTTATTTATATTCATGTGTACCGCCACCGTTTACAATTTCGAATACACCAGATTTAATAGAAATATCAGAGATGATTTAAAGAGAACAACTGTTCATGAAACCTTATCGTCCAAAACCGAATCAACTGTTTGGTTAAATAGCTTTTTACAAAAATTTTGGGTTATATATATGCCTGTGTTATCGCAACAGGTCTTAGATCAAGTCAATCCAATTCTTGAAGAATCTGCCCCAGGTTACGGTATCGATGCACTATCTTTAGAGCATTTTACTTTAGGTTCTAAAGCTCCTTCAATTAGGGGTGTTAGAACCCATACTAAAACTGGTAAGAACTTTGCTGAAATTGAAATGGCATTTGCTTTTACCCCTAACGATGAATCGGAAATGACACCAAAGGAAGCAAAGGAGAAAATTAACCCAAAGATTTCAATGGGTATCACTTTGGGGAAAAGTTTTGTTTCCAAAACAATGAGTGTAATCGTTGAAAATATCAATGTTTCTGGTAGAGTAAAATTATTTGCCGAGTTTGGAGACACTTTCCCAAATATCAAAATTATTTCAGTTCAATTATTAGAACCACCAATGATTGATTTTGTTCTTAAACCTGTCGGTGGTGATACACTAGGTCTTGATGTGATGTCATTTTTACCTGGTTTAAAATCCTTTGTTAAATCGATGATTAATTCTATAATCGGCCCTATGTTTATTGCACCAAATAAAATGGATATTGATGTTGAAGAACTTTTGGCTGCTCAATCTAATGATGCAATTGGTATGATTGCTGTCAAAGTGACTTCTGCTTCTGACCTAAAGAGTTCAGAAGTTATTACAAATACCGTTGATCCATATGTAGTGATATCAACAGAAAATACGGTCCAAGGTAGTCCTAACGAGATTAGAACATCTGTGAAATCTGACATCAAAGAACCACGTTGGAATGAAACAAAATACCTCTTGGTTAATTCGTTAAACCAAAAATTATTCCTAAAATGTTTTGATTTCAATGATGTTCGTAAAGATAACCTGATAGGTTCATCTGAGGTTGATTTAAGAGAACTGTTACAGGAACCTTCACTTGAAGATATATCTTCTGATTTGAAATTAGGTACATACACAAGGGGTTCTATCGAGTATTCATTGTACTGGTACCCTACAATTGATATGAAATCTGCTAATACGGGTACCGATAGCTCGGGTTCTGGCTTGGAAACAGACAGAGAAGATGAAATTGGACAAGGTGCAAATTCTGATGTTGGTATTGCAAAACTTACATTACAGCATATTAAACACCTAGATACTTCTGTGGCATTAGGTGGTGTTATTTCACCTTCAGCTGAATTTTATATTGATAACCAACTAGTTAAAACATACAGAACAATTAAGAAGAATATCGAACCTGCATGGAATGAAACTATTGAAGTATTCATACCATCCAGATCATCGTCGAAAGTTGAATTAAAGGTTTTTCATAATACGAGTAAAACTAAGAGAACTTTAATTGCTTCAAAGGCATGTGCTTTTGAGGACTTATTGAATTTGACTAGTGTAGGAAGTAATTGTATTACTTTAGATCCACAAGGTGAAGTCTTTTTTGCTTCTCAATGGAAACCATTACAAGTATCAGAAGATTTTACTATGTCTTCTGTATATCAACAACCAACAGGAGCTTTGACAGTTGAAATTAGAGATGTGATTTTCAAAGGTGAATTAAAAGGTATCGGTGATATAGATCCATTCTTTACCATCTCTGTTAATCACAAGCTTACTTATAGATCGAAGTACATTTCAGAAACCACACATGCCGTATTTAACGAAAACATTTACATTCCTTATATTAACAAAAATCAGCTTATAACGATATCAGTTTATGATTACCAAAATATTGGTAAGAATAGATTTATTGGCTCCATGCAATCTACAGTAGGCGAAATTTTGTCATCAATTAAAGCAATGGGAAGAGGAGATGATAAGTACGTCGTTACTGATATTGCATCATGGACCTTAAGAGATCATAAAAATCGTTTGACTGGAACCCAAATTAATTTGAAATTTGGTAATGTTTCTTTAGTGTCAGTATTTAGTCCAGATGAACTTGTTAAAATTAACGAAACTAAGGAAGATCTTACTGAAAAAAAGCAAAAATTTGCTGAAGAACAATCTAAGTTTAAATTAGAAATGGACAAGAACCCAGCTGCTTGGGAAATAGTAGATATTAAGGACCCATTCTTAGATGAAGAGAAATTGATTAACGCGAAGAAAATGTTAACATTAGATCAATTATTATCGTCTAAAAGTGGTATGCTGGATATAGAAATTATTTCTGGAACTTTAAAGAAACTAAATGCTTATTTACAAATTTCCTTTGACGATATTGTTTTTCCATCTTACATTTCACCAATGACGAAAAATGGAAAACTTTCAAATGATAGATGCAGTGCTTTTATTCGTGATTTAATGCACAGTAAGATGTACTTCAGAATATCAAGAAAGCACATTACGAAAGAAAAAGATGATGTTATTGCCGAAAGTTGTTACAAAACTATTGATGTTTTTAAGAATTCTTATTCCAAGCCTTTTGAAATTTCTTTCCAAGGATGTACTTTTAAGATAAAGACTTTATTCGAGCCTGCCTCAGTATCTTTGCCTAAGTGCGAAACTATTATGAATACAGGTTACTTAAATCTAACTCTTATTTCAGGAAAAGATTTATTGGCATCCGACAGAAATGGTAAATCTGATCCATATGTCGATGTTGTAGTAAATGGTACAACCATGTTTACTACAAAGACAATCAAGAAAACACTATCGCCAGTTTGGAATGAAAAAACGAAAGTTGGCATTGTTTCCAGAAAATATTCACAAGTTAAACTAGATGTCTTTGATTGGGACCGTGCTGGTGATAATGACCCTCTAGGATATGCTGTTATAGATTTAGAGACTTTAGAACCTAACAAGGTTTTTGATCTTGATCTTCCTCTAAGTACTCAGGGTTCTATTCAAATAAAGACTTTGTTTGAACCAGAATATTTAAAGCCAACTCTTGATGCTAAACAATCTAAATTGACTACCATGCCGTTTAAGGTTGTTAGTAATGTCGCAGGTGCAGGTGCAGGTGTGGCAGGTGTAGGTATTGGTCTAGGTGTTGGTGGAATTAAAGGAGGTGGTAGATTATTAAAGAAGGGATTAATGGGTGATTTTAGCAGAAGAAAATCATCTGAAATTGAAACACGTTCTAATCACAGTAACGGTATGCCTTCAGTTGATGAGAACGAACCCCTTCCTAAAACTACTTACTCTCAAATCCCCAGAAACACTTACAGTGATACTTCAAATACCTCTGCTGATAACCAAACATCAGGCCATGCTAGAACATCATCCGTGGTAAGCAGTTCGGCTCTTACACTGGCTCCTAATGGTGTCTACACAGGTAAGATTAAAGTAGTGGCTGCAGAGAATTTAGGTAAACATATTGAAGTAAGAATTTCGTTAACTGAAAATGGCAAACTAAAGCGTATTTTCAAATCTAGATCCAAGAAGGCCGATAACACTGGTGTAGTATACATCGATGAGGACTGTACTTTCAAATCTACGCCGGAAGGTATATTAATGTTCAATGCGGTTTCACACCACACTTTGGCCAAGGATAAGGATCTAGGTATTACTCAATTAAGTTTGAGTGACCCACAAATCGACTCCAATGGTAACATCGGTGTCAAGCTTGGTGATGGTATGATTATTGTCAAAATTGATTATGGTGATGTGGACGAGATACCTCCAATTCCTGAAGCTCAGTAGACAAGAATCCTCAGGGCATTAAATACTAATCATATACTAAATATATACGAATATTTAAGCGATACCTAAAATACAATAAAAAACGAATACTTCAACCATTCTTAATCATTATCAGCATCATGATTTTACAAAACGACGACACTTGTATTTGATGTTTAAATGATTGCAAATGGTGGACTGCCAATAACACCCATACATCCAACATTTTGCTTGCCATTTAATTTTTTTGGAACGCCGATTTCTCGCCGACTTCGAAATAGCCGTCCACAATTTTTCCAAACTGTGGACTTGTACTCTGCATTGAATTTTTGGGAAGTAGCGTTGTAAGCAGTTTGAAATTTTATCAATCTGAAAAATTAGCGATGAGTTTGAAATAATGATCAAATTGAATCTATTGAAACTTATGGTTCACTTTGTATTCTGATACTATTATGTGGTGGACTATGAATTGTTTACCATGTAATTTGTTTTGAGGGACTGGTAAAGATGATTTATTGCATTAGTTTACAGAGTCTTCTGTGGGCAAGAGGATAGTTACAGCGATTGAAGTTTGTTTGAGCTAGATATATATTAAATTACGTGGTTTTGAATAAAAAGGTTGGTTATTGATATATTAGGATCAATCTAGTTGAAAGATAAATTTTATTCTTAGCTCTGGATCAAGAAAACTGTAGAAAATACCATTTTTGAACACCCCCATTAAGTAATATACCAAATGAGTGCCCAAGCCGCCCCAAAGTGGTATGCATCTGAAGATGTTGCTGCCCCAAAGAATACCAGAAAGGCCCTACGTCCACAAAAATTAAGAGCTTCCTTAGTTCCAGGTACTGTTCTAATCTTATTAGCCGGCCGTTTCAGAGGTAAGAGAGTTGTGTACTTAAAGCACATGGAAGACAACACTCTACTAGTCTCCGGTCCATTCAAGGTCAACGGTGTTCCATTGAGAAGAGTGAACGCTCGTTTTGTCATTGCTACATCCACCAAGATCTCTGTTGACGGGGTCAATGTTGAGAAGTTCAATGCCGAATACTTTGCCAAGGAGAAATTGAATAAGAAGCAAAAGCAAGAGGCCAACATGTTCCCAGAAAAGCAAGTCAAGGAATTGAAGAGCGAGCGTGTTGAAGACCAAAAGAGCGTCGACAAGGCTCTATTAGTTGAGATCAAGAAGACTCCACTATTGAAGCAATACTTAGCCGCTTCCTTCTCTTTGAAGAACGGTGACAGACCACACTTGTTGAAGTTTTAAGTGTGCTGGGAGAGCGCACGGTGTGTGTGACTCTTTTGGAACAAGAATCTATGTAACTATATTTAATGAATCACGCGCGCCAGTGTGTGTGATTGGGAATACATACATAAATAGAAATAAACGACTAGGATAAGCGAGTTATGAGTGTATAGAATTAGTGCATTGCGCGCCGCCCAGGCCAGACCTGACCTGGCACCAACCGGCGTCTCAAATTCCCGGCACCCCCCAAAAGCGAGAAATAAATCTCTCAACCGTCGTTTATCGGCAGACGCGCGTGGCCGCCGCCCGTTTTCCTAATCGGGAAGGCGCGAGAAAATCTGCGTAGGGCCGCGAGGCGAGGGGCGCGCCCCCGCCGTTATTCTGTCCTTGTTATTTCTACTCATTTCTTTTTTTTTTCTCTTGCGCATTCGCCTGCGGAGTTGCTCTGCGCGCCTCGTCATGTCGCGTTGCACGAAACCCGATGCACCCGCAAAGCCGGGTAACAAAACGCTCTCTTTTGCTGGCTGTCTTTCTGGCTGTCTTTCTGTGTCTCGCCTGACGAAGTGCGCACGACGTGCCGCGAGATTGCAGTTTTCGGGTTTCGCTCGTCGGTGCAGACAATCCGCCGCAGCAAGACTCTGTCCGCGATCGTCTCTCGATTGCCCCGTCCGGTCCAGTCGGGCGGGATCTCTCGCTCGATGCTGCGAAGGAAAGAAGATGAGATTTTTTTACATAGTTAATAATCAATTGTTGATCAAATTTTATTTTACTTTATTCTTATTCTTGGATGACAGTTTGTTTCTATTCTCTCTTCTTATCACACACATATATATAGGGAGGTGTTTTTCGCAGGTTGCAATTGTGTTCCCATCTCTCTTGTGTCGTGTTGTTGCGTTTTGGCAGTCATTCGCAGTCGTACCAGACACGTTTTCCCAGAGACATTTGCTCATCGCTTCCTTTTTTTTTTTTTTGCGGTTGGTACTTTCCATCTACATCCCCCCCCCAACTCTCACTCTCACAAGCCCACTCGAGCTCATCTCCCCGCCCCCAGAAGTATAATAATGTCCTTCCTATTGAAGAGACTGACCCCCGTCTCGAAAGCACTTGCTGTGATGGCAAAGTTCAGCGCAAAACATCCTATCCATGTCTTGTTCATCACCCTCCTGCTTTCCGCAATCACATACCTCTCTGTGATTCAACACTATTTCATTAATTGGAAGCTGGAGTCAGAGTCCATCTCCATCTTGAACAATTACAACAATCAGAATATTCTCAACAGATGCACCCATTACTACACCGACTCACACCTCAACGGTTGGAAAAACTATAATTTCAATTCTTCGCAATTGAATGTGGCTGAGAAGAGTCACTACTATTTGTTCACCCTTCACTTCGATCATTTGAACGAATTCACTCCAATTGAAGGTTTATCAAACGTCATCCATGAGAACGGTAACTATAAGTACGTTCTACAAGAACAACCTTACTTGAACCACGAATACTACTCCAACTCCAACTCCAACTCCAACCAAACTATCGTCTGGAAATTGACTAACAAACAGAATCATCTTTTCGAAGTCCAATACTTACTATGGTCCGTTTACAACAATCTAATGACAAGATTTTCACAGAGCGAACCATTTGATATTATGATCATCTTTGTCGCTTATTTGATGGTTTTACAAACAGTTTACTCATTATTCGTTGAGATGAGCAAAACTGGCTCCAAATTCTGGTTGAGTTTGGCAACAATCTTCAATTCAGCTTGTGCATTCTTCTTCTCTTTGTTCACTTTCCAATTATTTTCCAATAATAAAGTCTCTGCTACAAGTTTGATAGAAGGTCTTCCTTTCATCATCGTCATTGTTGGATTCCAACACAAAATTAAATTGGCAAAACGTAGCACACATCTATTCCAAAAATTAGGTCTATCTAAAAAGACAACCATCGACGCAATTATTTACGAATCAATGTCAATAGAAGGTACAAAGTTGGTCCATGACCATTTATTGTGCATTATCGCTTTCTTAGGCTGTTCCATATATGCTAGAGATTTACAAGTTTTATCTTACTTCTGTTCCTTCTGTGCATTGATGCTGGTATACGAATTAATTCTAACAGCAACTTTTTATTCTGCAGTTTTATCTTTGAAATTGGAAATGAATATCATTTACAGATCAACATTGATTAAACAAGCTTTAGAAGAAGATGGTGTTGTCCCTAGTACTGCTGATTTGATTTATGGCCAAGAAAACGAATCGAAACATTCTCTGTTGGGTAGCCATTCGAGTTATATCATTGCTAGCATAAAATTTATCGTTGTTTGTGCCTTCATTTTGGTCAACTTATATAACTTCGGAGTTAAATGGGCTTCTGAAACTGTATCTTTATTGTATGCCGATGATTTAGTTTTAAACGATTTACCAGAGTTTATTAAGACAAATAAATCACTGAACTTAAACCAATTAATAATTGTATCAGTCGCTCCTGTCCAATATTATCAAACTAGAAACACTTATCATAAGATCGAAGATCACATCATGCTAGTTTTGCATTACATCAGTAGAGTTATTAGTGATAGATTTGTATCAAAGTTGTTATTCTGTGCTTTCATTATCAGTTGTTCCGTTAACATTTACCTATTAAATGCAACCAGAATCCATACCTTATACACCGCTGTTGAATTTTCTAAGAGAAAGGGTAAAGGTCAAAATGGTAAACACACCGCTACTTCCAGTACAAGTTCTGTTGCTACCAAGAGCAAATCAAAATCTAAAGCCAAAGCAAAGGGCAAATCTTCATTATCTAACGTTATCGTTGCATCAACCACACCAAACAAAGAAAAGATTGAGATTATCTCCTCCGAATCTTCTACTTCTTTATCATCTACAAACACAAGTATATCAACAAACAGCTCTAGTGAAGATGAAACAGATATTGATGATTTAACTGTCAATGTCCGTCCATTAGAAGTTTTGGAAACTATTTTGAAGGATGGTAAGGTTGCTACATTGAAAGATAAAGAAGTTGTTTCATTAGTTGTCAATTCCAAGTTACCTTTATATGCATTAGAAAAACAATTAGATGACACTACTCGTGCAGTATTAATCCGTCGTAAAGCTTTAGCTGTATTAGCTGATGCCCCTGTTTTAGCTTCTGATCGTTTACCTTACAAACATTATGACTACGACCGTGTCTTCGGTGCTTGTTGTGAAAATGTTATTGGTTATATGCCTCTTCCAGTTGGTGTTATTGGTCCAATGATTATTGATAATGTTCCATATCATATTCCAATGGCAACAACCGAAGGTTGTTTAGTCGCTTCTGCTATGCGTGGTTGTAAAGCTATTAATGCAGGTGGTGGTGTTACTACCGTTATTACTAAAGATGGTATGACTAGAGGTCCATGTGTTAGATTTCCAACTCTACCTAGAGCAGGTGCTTGTAAGATCTGGTTAGATTCTGAAGAAGGTCAAAACAAAGTCAAAAAAGCATTTAACTCTACTTCTAGATTTGCTCGTTTACAACACATCCAAACTGCAATGGCAGGTGATCTATTATTTATTCGTTTCAGGACAACTACTGGTGATGCTATGGGTATGAATATGATATCCAAGGGTGTTGAATTTTCATTAAAACAAATGGTTGAAGAATTCGGCTGGGAAGATATGGAAATCGTTTCCGTTTCTGGTAATTATTGTACCGACAAGAAACCAGCTGCTATCAACTGGATTGAAGGCCGTGGTAAAAGTGTTGTCGCAGAAGCTACCATCCCAGGTGAAGTTGTTAGAAAGGTTCTAAAATCTGACGTGAAGGCTTTAGTTGAATTAAACATTTCTAAGAATTTAATCGGTTCCGCTATGGCAGGTTCTGTCGGTGGTTTCAATGCTCATGCTGCTAATTTAGTCACTGCAGTTTACTTAGCATTAGGCCAAGATCCAGCTCAAAATGTTGAAAGTTCAAACTGTATGACTTTAATGAAAGAAGTTGATGGTGACTTGAAAATTTCTGTTTCTATGCCTTCTATTGAAGTTGGTACTATTGGTGGTGGTACAATTTTAGAACCACAAAGTGCTATGTTAGATTTATTAAATGTTCGTGGTCCACACCCAACTGAGCCAGGTACCAATGCCCGCCAATTGGCTAGAATTGTTGCATGTGCTGTATTAGCAGGTGAATTATCCCTATGTGCTGCCTTAGCTGCTGGCCATTTAGTTCAAAGTCATATGGTTCATAACCGTGCCAAGCAACCATCTACAGGTACTGCAACCCCAGCTATTGCTGCTCCAGCTGCTGCTCCAGCTGAGAATACTGAAAAAGTTTCAGAAGGAAACATTGAACGTCTTAAAGAAGGTTCAAAAATTTGCATAAAATCATAACAAAAGTGAATCTATATCAATTATAGTCTTTTGAATATATATAATCAACAAATCCCTCTAGATTAAAACTCGAGGTGTCATTTTTGCAATAACAAATTTTATTTAACCATACATAAAGTAATCTAATATTAATAATACAAATTTAAAGATTTTTAAATATTTCATGATGTATGTGTTATTTCCGGGAATCAATTAAACTCATACTTCAAGATATATCTTTATTACCAGTAAGTACGATCAAGCCATGTTCAACAGAACATGAGCCTATTCATGGGTTGAATGAGCTCATTTTCTTTATGCCTTTCTATACATCTTCTGTTTTTTTATTGATTTATAATCTCATTACTTGATAATAGATATATTCCTTCATATAGTCGAGTTCTCATCAATTTAATACAAGTTGCAATCCCAAAAGTGCAAATAATATCAGGGTTGGTTGTTATATACTGCCTTATAAAGGTAGAAATCAGCAAATTTATAATCACAACTACTCTTAACGTGTCACTTTAGAAATTGTGACACCTCTCTGAGGCATCTGATGGTGTCAATTAATTATTCTCTATGATCCGATCTCCTTGCGGCCCGAAATTTCAAATCGAAAAGTCCGATGGAGATAACTGAAAATTCACATCGATTATTATTAGTTAGTAATCTAATGACGAGAACTGGTTATAAGATATAATAATGGGGTGGTCCTTTTCAGTTATGATAAATGGTTAACTGTCGATGGTGCATCATATGTGATAATAAATCAGTTAAGGTATAGTTGATCGTCAGAAACACTTCATTGTTTGGAAAAGCAATTCATTAACAGTAACTAAGAACAGCGTAAAGATTTGAACATCAAAACATTTGTATAACAATATATACAAGTGGTCAATAGAAAAGTTACATTTATATATTCTCATAATAAGATCAATATATATCGATATTTAGCGCTTTGAGCTAAAAGAACGATACTTACCTGAGCTTAAAATCCTATTTTAAAAAGTCGGATCAGCATTTCATACCATATAAGAGGAGTGAGACAAGTACTGTTATTATTCTCTAAATATCTTTATGTCCAAAAATACAAGTTCTAATAATTTGCCCAATGGAGATATTAAAGCATTTTCCATTTTATATGATACAGGGTTAACTCAAATTACCGGTGTCAATCCTGATGACCAACGGTTATCGAAACCAACAGTTATGAATTCAATCATGTGGAAGAAAAGGCAAAGAAATGCAATAGCTTGCCAAAGTTGTCATTCCTCAAAGCAAAAATGTGTACCCACTGATTTGAATAACTTATTTCTTAAACCTTGTGAAAGGTGTGCATCTTCTAGAAGAATTTGTACTTTTGATTTATCAAAGAGAACAAGAAATAGAAAATCTGCAAAAAAAAACATGAAACATGCAAATAATATAGATGAACAATTACCGTCCAAAGTGCAAAAAACCAATAACGGTACAAAGAGTTTTATTAAAATGAATAATCCTGATAAACCTAATGTAAACTATGTTACTGGAGGTATACTTTCAGAGGGTAAAAATTTACTGGACAATAATGTTAAAATTGAAAATTGGACGAATACCTCTAACTTTATATCAACGTTACCAGGCACTCAATTTTTCCCTATTAGCTCGAATATTTCTCAGACGTCAATCGTAAATTCTAAAACGGATCAACCAAGTTCAAATATTGATAATTTGAAATATATTCAAGAAAACAACGGAGATGGAATTCGCATAAACCAAAATAGCTCTTCTTTTTGGCCTAACATTAATAAAAGTATAAGCATGGATAATCTAAGAGCAATGAATCCATATAATTCCAGTGGTAATGGTAACACAACTACAACTAAAAATTTAAATAATAATCCTTTGCCAACCTCAATTTCCAGTGTTAATCTAAATGATAATTTTATAAATGGAAGACAATCACAATCAAACTTTCCCAACACGAACATAATTTCAAACCCCGCAATTTCTATACTTAATAATAACAATAGTATGAATAATGGGAACCATATTCCAGACCCAGCTCTAATAAGTAGAATGATTTCACCAAAAAACTCATATAATTACTCCAGCTTAGATAGTGATTTAACACAATTTAAGAAAAAATTGAAATCCTTATTAATACGGCAGAAAGGAAAGATTCATAAGTTGTACAGTAAGTTAAATACTCTATCGACTGAATGGAAGGAGACATTAATTAATAACAATTATGCTGATGTCGTCACAGATCCAGTTTCTCTGAATTTAATATCTTATGAAGAAGCTGTTATGAGGTTAAACTTGTATAGGGATGTTATAGATAGAGATTGTCGACTCCCATTTGTAAAAATTGATAAAAACACGACAGTGGATCAGTTAAGAACCGAGAAACCAATATTTTTTAGTACTATAATTTGTATTGTTTCGATATTGATGAATAAGAACGAAACAACATCAGAAACTATATTAAAACTTAATAGTTTTACATTGCATTTAATTAAGAATGAAATTTTTCAGCATAACAGAAGATCAATAGAACTTTTAGAATCACTGCTAACATTGTGTCTTTGGTATAATTTTCCTGAGTGGTCAAATAATTCACATTATCATCTGTTCAATTACTTATGTTGTTCATTAACCAAAGAGCTAGGTCCTGCTAGCAAAAATAGATCATTTGGTATGTTTCCTGAAGCTAGTGTACATTTTAATAAATATAAAAAGATTTCACCACTTGAAGCTTACGAAAATGGTTATAAAATACAAATAATAAATTATATTTCTGCGATTAATATTGCTTTGTTTTTAAGGCAACGTAGTCATGTACAATGGTCAGAAACGCTAGAAGTAGCCTGTGACAAAGTAATTAACCACAAAAATTCTACAGAACCATCTTTTAAGTTTACTGATGATGAAATGTGGGTGGTATTTTTAAAATTAAATCATTTGTTGGAAAAAATCCAAACCTATTTGCATGAACCTTTCGATAACCACGAAGAGCAGGATGATCCTGAATTTTCAGAGAGACATATTAATAATTTATGCTCGAGATACAAGAAAATATTAGAGAGTCTATATGTTCAAATTCCAAATGATAGGCATAGAATTTTATCATTTTATTTCTCAGTTGAGGCATTTTTACATCAATTCATCGTGAGAAGATTCTTAATACTGAATAATGATATCAAAGAAGTACCTCATAATATTACAATGTCTTTTATCCGCTGCTGCGAATGTTGTATATTGGCATTGAAAGAGTTCCTGAAGTTACCCCCTCGATTAGTAGCCTCTTTACCTCTATTTCACATTTCAAGAATAATTTATACTGTTGGTATGTTGCTATTAAGATGTAGATATTCATGTGTTTCAGTGCCTGCATTCTCAAATTTTATGTCCCAAACTGATGGTGTTGTTGATTTAGTAAACCAAGTCTCTGATCTACTAGAGAAGACAGCCAAAATATACGTTTATAACTCATTTATTTTGAAATTCCAATATGTAATCGCCCTATTTGTGCAGACATACGCTAGTAGAGTACTTGATGACGAAAGGTTTTTTAAACGCAAACATTCAAATAGTAATATCGTACCGTTTAAAGATGTAAAAAAAACTTTTAAAGATAAACCGAATTCTTCTAGTTCGAAAACATCAAAAACCATGAATGAGTCAACAGAACAACCAATTTCGCAACTGAATGATCAAAAATATCAAGCTAAGCTAAAGAGCCAACAGCAACTGGTTAATAATTTATCTATTAAGCTAAATTCAGACTCGCCAACTACTGAGTCAGGAGACTCGCCATCAACTTCTACTGGCAATTTAACTGAATATCTAACAGATATTGATTCACTTGCATTAGGATTCAACAATTTAAATGATGAATTTTGGTCAGATATATTTAATGGATACACTTAAATAAAATATATAGAGTTAAGTTGAGATATTGTACTTGAAATGTATTTAGTATTGATGTATATATAATGATGTAGTCTCGTGTTGTGTTGTTTAGATACACAGATAAAATAATTATATGTGAATATAACAGGAGTGCAATTTTATTATAAATACTTATAAATCTAATAAATCAACAAGATCATTGTTTGTGTTGTTTTGAGTGACAGGAACAGTTTGAGAAGATGGAGCAGCTGCTGTCATTTCGCCGAACAGATCATTATCATCGTTATCTTCAGTTTGAGTTACAGATGTATTGTTTACTTCAGAGCCAGAGGAGGCGGATAGCAAATCTGAAGCTGCAGGAACTACGTTTTCTGCTGTGTGAGTTTGTGATTTTATTTTTGGTGGTTCCGATTTTGCGTTCATAAATAGCGAACCAAACGGATCAGCCTTCTTTGTCTCTGATGCTATTACATGGCTAATATTACCTGTGCTTGATTGTGGCTGTGTTTGAGTAAAATTTGGTGTACCTAAGTTACTGGTCATATCGAATAAAGAATTTTGCATAGAAGATTGGGTCACTGATTGGGTAGTAACAGGAGCTGCGCTTTGGAAATCTGCAAATTCATCATCATCATCATCATCCTCAACCGCATCACCTGATACACTATTTTGAAAGCCTTCTATCTTAGATTCTGCTACATTTTTGAATGTGAATAAATCATCGTCATTAGAGGCACCGTGTCCTACAGAAGTAATTTTTGGTGCAGCATATGAATCATCTTCGGCTTCACTATCAAAGTCTGCACTTACACTAATACCGTTGTTATATGATGATCTAAAACCAGCTCTTGGATTTTGGCCCAATGTTTCAACAGCTGCACTACCACCGGCAACACCTTTGAATTTCTTAGATGTTTCTCTAGCCTTTTTTCTTTCAGCACGTATTAATTCGTCATCCTTTAAAAAGGCAACAAGAGACTGAGCTTTATTTCTAACATTGATCCCTTGATCCCTCCCTTGTGAGTCAATGTAGTGAAATGACTCTAACATTTTAATGAGGCTTAAACTTGTTCTAACATCATCGATGAATCTTTCGGACCCATGTTTAATCAAATAATCGGTCAACTGTAATGATTTGTATATTTGTCTCCATTCACTTGCAGTTTTTTCGGTATATCTTCTAAATACCATACCTAAAATTTCCTCTCTTTCTCTAATATTATATGTTCCTTGTGCAATTTGTTCCATCAAAGTTGAAGAAGCACCCCAAGGTTCGTTATTAGTTGCTTCACGGACTTTTGCTTCCATGTCTGTGTAATTAAACATAACATTCTGAGCTTTACGAAAGTACTTCTTAGCATCATATATCGTTAGATTACTTAATGTATCTTCCAAACTCATGTTAACTAAATATATATTGAATTGTGATTAATTTATTCTATGCAACCTTTATAATAAATATTAACGGAAACTTTCCTTCCAAGAAGTTCTCAGGTATACTCGATCGGTAGTTTAAATATTCTTGTGCTTTTAATCAAACAAAACCTATTGAATAGGAAAACTTATAACTAAATATTTTAAACAATTAAATAGAATACAACTACAAATTAAATCTATCCATTTATTCAAATCTTTATCAAGTCATAATATATATTGAAATACTTTATTAAATAATATTTCATATATTTTCGCTGGTTTAAATTGAAAAAGGGACATTGTCGGATTTCGAATCTGAAATTTATGAATGAACATTTCGTACGCAACGATAAACCATAGAGAGTGTCACAATGGTCACTAAACATGTTTCACTTTAACATACACTGATGACGATGATGACTTTAGATAAAAGGCTCGTTGCCATTAATTAACAAACCTTACATCTAAAGAAACAGAAGGTTCATTTCTAATAAGCTATGTCTTGTGTATTCGATTATCGGCATGTGATTGTATCGTATGGTTATGGTATCAGAAGAGACTCTCACCGTTCTTATAGACAATTCCAAAATAATTATTTGACAACAAGGAATACTTAAGAAATTTATTTTTGTTTTATAAACTAACACAATTGCGAGATAGTTCATCAATAAAGTCTATATAAATAAAAAGATTCAAATATTCTGAGCATTAACTATACAATGTAGATAAAACTAGTTATTAGTTGAGTGTTCATGATCTATGATGACAAAAGTAATATCGTTCAATTCAGCATATTAAGACGTCCTATACTGTATTTGATCATAACACGCACACTAACAAAAACTGTTCAATCAAAACCTTAGAATACCATCATCCTCTGAATCTGAAATAGAGTTTCGGCTTGGATCAAGCATCTCAATGTTATTCATACCGTTCAATTCGGCAATATTAGTAAAATTGTTTTGATCCACATTGGAAGGTAAGATCACAGAATTATAAAAAGTTTCAACATTCATAGAATCAAATATACGCTTATTGATATTGTTCGAGGTATATCCGTTTTGCAAGTTATGATTCGCCCTCACATAGATAGCTCTTGATTGCAGTGCATGAGCTAACAACAGCGAAATTGGCCATATTGGAGCATCACCTAAAATTCTCACACCAAGATATAAACTACGAGTAGATAACCGGGCTTTTTTAATAACGTTAGCTGTTTCATGAATTGTGGTTGATGGTTCCATAGCGTAAACTGCTAAGTCATCATCCAAGACGTCTACATCTAAAGCTCCATTTGCTTGTAATCTTAAAAATTCTGCATAGGATTCTTTATTATAACCCTTAGGTAATTGATGCAACTCAATCTTCTTCAAGATCTTTTCACATTTTAACCACATCATTCTATCAGATGCTCTCAATATGGATGGGATCGAATTTGGAGATAGCGATTCATTAGTGGTAGCAAATGCCCAATCCTCAATTCTCTTCATTTGTTCTGTGATAATCAATATGGAAACAAATATACTCATTACTGAAAAGATTGGTGTTCTTTTAGATGTTTTTTGAGCATTATCAACAACGGCTACTGTCTCGATCCAAAAATTGATTGTCATTAATGCATACTCAGTAGCTTCGTGCACAGAATCAAGATCACAGTAAAAGAATTTGTTCTCTAAAATCCGGTTTAATTTTTTCCAATCTTGTTGGTAAATAGTATTCATAATAGGCGTAATATTAACACATTTTCTGATACAAGCCAACAAATGCATTGGAATCAATAGCAATGCTTCAATGTGATTATTTGCAAATCTATTTAAGGTTTCACTATCGGCTGTTGCCAATACACCGCCATTCTTAACATATAATGCTTCCCAGTTTTTCATCGCAAAATCAATTACTGGTTTACAGTTTGTTCTCCATTTCATCTCACCTTCTAAGGTATTTCTATTGTAATGTAAACTTAATTTATTGTTTTCTAAGAAAATCTTCTCATGTATACCAATTAATAACGATAATAATGTTTTTAATGATAGTTTTTCATTTTCATAAAAGAATTTATTACCGTTAGCTAAATAATTCAAACAATTTTGATATGTCTCTCCACCGTTACAGAGTTCAAGGAGGGAAAACTTAGAATCTAATTTAATGCCATTGTTTTGTAAAATTTTGTGCCATTGTACAGAATCAGTACATTCAAATAACTCAGGTAGATAACATGGTATACCACATTTCACATCTGTTGAGTGGAAAAAGCAATCTAGTCCAGCCATATTTGTAAACATAATTGAAATTATCAAAAATACATGGCATGTCCTTATACGTTGTTGTGCCTTTATAAAATATTTAAATCCCCTGTCAATTTGCTCCGATGTACCAAATTGAGCCAGGTATTTGGATAGGTTTTCAGGGTGATTTTGGTAATCCATAGCATGGTCACTTTGAATTGGAGGTTTTTCTATTGTCTCAATTGGTAGATTTATTTTGGTTACCTTTATTAACTCTACTAGCGTACTAATCTGAGCATGAATAACCTTCTTTTGCTCAACACTTAAATTATTGTTGAATATGTTAACAAAAATTAATAAAATCATGGACTGAATTACCCAAAGAGGAGTACTAGCATATGAATGTGTTTGGCTTAACTTATTGATAATATTCTTAATTTGAGTCCAGCAAATCCTAGATAAAAGCATAGCGTGTGTTGAATGAAAAGAATGCAAAGCACCAATAACAGTCAATGAAAGTAAATAAGTGTAATTATCAGGCTTGATATCAATAGAACCTATGTGAATAAATTGGAAAAGACTATGAAATTTTAAAACGTATAACTTTGAATATGAGTTTAATTCCTCAACACCTGGGAATAATTCAGCAGATAAACTGTTACTGCTAATAATATAAGTCCTTATTTCTTCCGTAAAGGTAGGAAATTCAATGTTAGATGAAAAATTAGAAATTGATTTTTGCATATAGTTATTAGAAGGGAGTGAGTTAGTATTGTCTGCATCACCAAGTAAATCATTTAAATAATGTGACTCCTCATTAAACACTGTGTGCTGACGGTTATTAAAAAACTCGGTGACTATACTGTGTTTCCTTTTATTAGTTCCTGAATTACGTATGCCTGCGTGTTTAAGAATCGAAGGAACCGTAGAGTTATGGATTTCATGATCTGTTAATGGTGATACAGTTTTCTCAATTGATGACTCAGATAAATGGTGGTTAAATTCATTATTACCAGGCGAAATATCATTTGAATTCATCAGAGATTCATCTGAAGGGCTATAATCTTGAGTAACAAAGCCAATATCATTGAAGTGTTTTGAAGATAATTTAAAATTATCTAGGTCTATATTTTGAAATTGAGAGTTGCTTTTAAAAAAATCATCTAGCCATTTTTCATCGAAGCCATCGTTAGATTTTGATTGGTTATCATCGGATATGCCATTGCCCAAACTTTTCGGATTATCTACTTTGTGTGAACTTTCTAACGTGTAATTGGTTTTCAACAAGTTTTTTGGTGCACCATCTGATGGTTTATTTTTACTTGCTGAGTCTAATTCACTAGTGTTACTGAAATAATCAAATAAATTACTCATACTGGTGGAATGATTATTGATTCCAACATTATTTACTATTATGTTATTATTCGAGTAACCACCTTGACCGACTGAACTATTGGTTAACAAATTAGCCAGGGAGAGGAATGATGCAGAGTGTATGAAGGAGCTATTTAAAACACCATCATTATTACGTAATTTTTGACCTGAAAATATATTATCTTGTGGTATACTTAAACCATTATTCATCATTAGGTTTTTTCCAGCATCTAGATTATTACCGTTAATGTGATTATTATTCTTATTTTCAACATTGAAGTTGTTATGATAATTATTGATATTTTGAATTAAAGGATTGCCGTTCTGGTTATCATTATTGAAATCTTGTAAAATATTGTCATCCAAACTAAACTGGAACTGTTCATTTTCTGGAAATTCTGTATCAAAGACTTTTTCCAACAATTTATTGGGTGTCAATTGGGGAGTAGAAAATCCAACTTGATGTGGTGTGTCCGCAGATATCTCATTGAAGTCCTTCTCAGTAGATGGAACTTGTAAATTATCTGGCCTATAGGTGTAAACGTTTGAAGCTGAGAATGATGCATGCCTTTTTCTAAATTGATTTTGTGGTGGTTTCAGATTATCTTGCGGCGTTGGATATATTGGGCTAACCGAAATACTATTTATATCTATATTTGTATTTGAATTTGATGTATCCAAATTGTTATTTCCGGTTACTTTCTTCGTTTGTTTCTTTTTAGTTTCAGTACTTTTCTTGACTCCACCTTTATTTGAAATGCTTATTCTCTTGTCAACTTTATTATGTTTCTTTAATTCTGCTGCTGTCATCCCAAGTGGGTTTAAAGGAGTTGGAAGTATTGTCTTTTTATTGCCCACAATTTTTACGATATTTGTATTATTAATTTTCGTTAAATTATCTGAACCATTCTTAATATCTGTTTCCTTCTGAGCTAGCAAGGTTGGGTGTAACTTGTATTGATGTCTTAAGACTAAATCTTTTCTTGCAAAACATCTACCACAAAAAATACATAAATAAGGTTTTTCGTTAGTATGAGATATTTTATGTCTCTTCAAATGTTCTTGTCTCACAAACCCTCTAGTGCAAATTGTACATAAAAATGGTCTTGGTTTATCTGTTTTAATTGGTCTCGATTTGACTGGGATTGGAATTGTTTTATCTAAAAGGGATCTTTGATTGGCAGGTAATGTATCTGTCATCTTAGTCTCCTTTTTATTTGGTTAGAGATACAACGATTATAGTTAAATATTATTGAACGTATCTACAGTAATAAGTGTTTTATTTTTGCTAGAACAATAAAACTGATACAACCTAGTCGAAATCTATCTTTTTATTTATCTCACGGTGTATTTAATATAGGTAATGCCTAATTCTTTAGATATCGCTTAGTTTTTAATTAATAACTTTTCGATACCCAGCTTTGGTGGTCTCAATCGCCTAGTATAATCAGGATTATCGTAGATATCTTTAAGTCTATTATAAATATAATTCAAATCAGACCTGCTTTTTTGAAATTTTAATAATAATAAAAAAAATTTGTTTGTTATAAATAAAACAATAAAAATTTAGATGCTTTCTTGTTGTTATTATAGTGTCTGCTCACTTAGGATGTTTTGTAGTAGTAGTAGTGTTTTTTTTTTTTCTTATAAAAAAAAAA
>JAJLTH010000011.1:0-46152 GCA_030568035.1 Tetrapisispora nanseiensis | reverse complement strand
ATTTTTGTTATTAAGATAAAGAACCAGCATAGCATTCAACTGATTCTAGTAACTTTTTCGGAAATTTATCAACTGAACAATAAAAAAAAAAAGAAAGAAAGAAAAACTTGGAAAAGAGAAAAATAAGAAATACCAGAGTAATAGTCGCACAGAAACATTTATGTAAAAACTTCTTTTTGTACATTGAGCAAAAACTTAAAATATTTTGTTGTACACGACTAAATTTAATGATGAGTTGCTATATGCCAACTCATTGAACGCTTAAGATGACTTTTCACACTCAGATACTTTCGAACTGATTAATAAAAAGTATTTGAATATTTTTGTGTAAGACACATGTTGCGAAAAGAAGTTAAGATGCTCAATTACAAAAGACATTTTCTCTGCTTCGATTTTCTTTCATTATTCTTTGTTGAAGGATTGTGCAATTTAATCTGATTTTAATTTTTTAGAATCAAAAAAAAAAAGAAAGTTAGAACATATCTTCATAGTGGATTTTTCGATTAATATTAAAAGAATTAACGAAAAATGAGCATTAAAACTATGTACATAATTTCAGATTTATCTTTCTTCTGCGCTGGATGTAACTGCAAAGAGAAAAATGGTTTGTATATATTATTTTGAATTCCTTATCTCATTACCGGCTTCTTCAAAATAAATATTATTAGAATATCATTCAAATTTAATTACTTTTGTCTCAGCTCAAAGAAAATGTTGCACGAATGTTATATATGATCTCTATGCTCTTCTTCTTTTTACTCTACATCTCATTGTAATTTCATATCATCTAAAAGAAGAAGCGATCGAAGAAGCAAAATACTCTAAATAGATCTCGTAACATTTTCTATTTTACTTAAAGTAAACTCGATAATACGACTGACTATACTGTAAATTTTTGAACTAATATATACTGTGTAGCAGTTTGCAGAGTCAACAACACATACAGAATTACAATTCTAACATTTGTACTTTATTTCTTTGTTACTTTTTCCATATTTTATTTTGTTCTCTAATAAATAATTCGAAGCTAATCTTACATTGACCATACAAATAAAATAGCTGATATATAATTTTCCGAGCATTATAATCAATTTGTTCAATATCTGCAAATATTATGTTAACTATTCAGTCTCTTTTCTTCGGAACCTGAAAAATTTAAAATATAAGAAGAAAAAAATTAAAACGAATTTTCTAATTTAGCCAAATAGTTCGCCGTACAAATTTTTCATTTGATAGATCTGTGTGTTAGATCAGAAACTGGTGTTTTTTTTACAAATTTTATCCTCCATAATTTTCGTGCAGGCAGATTATTGCGAATATTTATAACAAAAAAACAATAAAAAAAAAAAATAGTCACATCATGAGATGACTTTTATGAAGCCTAATACCAAATGAGATACCGAAACCTGTTACAGAAAAAACAATTGTTAATTGTGAAAATGATTATAGCTTTTTTCTATTGAGTACCATATATTTCAGTGTCCGGACTTAGTAGCAATTGCTTGTATTTGGTTCTCATTTATTAAACGATAATAGATTTTCAATAATCAAATTAAGCTCGGATGTAAATTTATCTTATTGCTTACCTTAACGAACTATATAATTGTCGCAATTAATTCCGATTCGACTGTTTGGCGCGTACAGTTTCAAATAAACAAATACGCACACATACGAAACCACATTCAAATAAACAAGTACAACATGCACTAATAATGTAAAAAATCGGTATTCAAGACCGTTAAATACAATTGAAAACCCATAAGACTTCTTGGTTTAAAGTTATGAACACATGATGGATTTCCCTATATTATTCATATTTCTTACCCATACACCCTCGGAAAAAAAGTCTAAGTCTTTTTTTTAATCCTCATAATTTGTTCAACTTTGAATAAATTATTAATAACTTGCCAAAATCAAAATAATCAAATAATCAAATAATACAATGCATTGACGGATATATCCGTCAATGCATTGTGTAAAGTTAGTATAATCAATTTCCTAAATAATGTACATAGTAAACATACAGAGCACACATACTCTAAAGAACCATCATACTTACCAACAGAATCGTCATAAATATTTAATTTATTGGAAAACTCAATCGAGTTGAATTAGAAGAGACAAGAAAAGTAAATTCCCAAAATAAAATTAGCCGCCCTCTTTTATATATTCCCATTTTTTTGTTCTTTTTTTTGTTTTTGTTTTTGTGTCACTTTTTTTTTTTTTAATATACGGATGAAAAAAAAAAATGTATTTATCTATATGTCATTTAATCTTTTAAAGCAACAGAAGCAGCAGCAAACAGAAGAAGAAGACATTTAACCGCCTACCTTTAAAAAAAAACCCCCCAAATGAGTACAAAAAGTCTTAAATATTGTTGTTGTAAAGTACTTTGACAGCAAACTATAAGGGGAAAGTGCAATTAAGAAAATTATAATTGCAAATCCTGAATTAATTGTTATTTTTGTGTTTTTTCTGTTGTTGTTTTGTGGTTTTGTGTCTATATTAAACATCTCTCTAGTTACAAAGCTGAACATTGACTATGTTAAATATTTAAAGAAAAATTTAGCCGCCAACGAGGTTCTCTTTTTTAACTGGTGTGACATTAATATATATTTGGATCTATTTTCTTCATACTGTACAGACGTCGTTCATACTTCTATATAGCTTGATGAACTCAGACACGTATATATCCTTTTATAAAAAAAAATGACTATATAAACAGGACAATAACTCTTATATTGTGTGTTCGTATGTGTGCTATATCACATTGTCCACTGGTCCATTGGTCGATTGGAGTTCTCGACCAATGAGATACTTCTTTCATTGGCAGTCATGTGACCCATTGAAGTTTTTCTAAAGATCTGAGAGTCCCCGTACAACATAACTAGAGCATAAAAACAATTTCTTTTTTTTTCATATTTTTGATATTTTGGAAATGGTTGATGCAGACAAACGTATGTAGAACGGTAGTTTATGGTAGGGTAATTGGCTTAATTATGAAGAACAAATTATAATATCTGTAAATATATCTATCTCTCTACGCTTTAACTATTTTTTTTTAAATAAACTATGTATGATCATAATAATCTGGAAAAAAAAAAAAATTATTAAAAAAAATGGAAAATAAGAAGAAGCATTTCTTTAGTATGCTAATTTGTAGTTGATAAAGTTTTATAGCCCCTAGTTTACATTATAGGTAAATGTGTTTATTTAAATGTATATTATATAATTATATAAAATTGTTTTTGTTTTTGAACGTTTGAGTTTAATTGAATTGAAACAATCAAGAATACAATATAAACACACACACACACACATATATTTATTTTTTAATGATGTTACCAAAGAGATACCCAACTCCAATTTTAAAACCATTATGGCCATTCTTTGTTGGTGCCACCGTTGTTTATTTTGCCATGGGTAAAGCTGCTGATTTATCATCTAACACAAAAGAATTTATAAATGATCCAAGAAATCCAAGATTTGCTAGAGGTGAGAAACCAGTTGAAAACCCTCAATAAATGATCGATTTTATTATAGCTCACTCATGATTGTTGCGTCTCTATATCTATGTATGATTTTATTATATTTTTTATTTTGAAATCATTACAAGTCTTCATATTCGATAATCTAGTACAATTTAAATGCAAGTATATCCAAATAAGTACAAGCAGAAAGATGAAACAAATGTTTTTTACTGTCAATTTATTCATTACATTTTAATCCTCTTTATATATAAATATATATTCTTTAATCAAAATACAATATTTCATGTATAAAAAAATTTGAGAGATATTTTAATCTAAGATAAATATATTATTCAAGTTAATTAAATATTATTCTTGTTATTACAAAATCTAACAATAGATAAATATTACGGTTTGTGTGTATATATGCTAAGCTTTCATTCCAATTCTTGATAGTTACCTCCATCGGCATAATGAAAAGTTGATATCCAGTATTTGAATATTATCAATTCATTAATTCAAAAAAATTCTTTCTATATTTAAGGAGTATCTCTATTTCATCTTTATTGATTAGACTATCTTTTTCATTTAATTTCGACCATAACCTCTTCAATGAAGAAGCCAATGATTCATCTAATGAACCTTCCAGGTCATTTTTTTCGTAAATTATCAAAATTAATGCAACAATATCATACATATGATATTTCAATCTTTCTTTAGGTGCTATATTAACTATCGTTGATAATAATAAGACAGTTTCTTCCACAATTAATCTAGATGTGGTGAAAAAAGGATTTTTAACGATGTATTCACCAATTGTAAATATTAATCTAGTTAATAATACAGTAATGTTAACTTGCAATTCGTTCATTATAGTTTGGCTATATCTCAAGATTGTGATGGTTAATTTTTCATACTCTGATGCTATCCTTGGTATGATATTTGTGAGAACACTCTCTGATAATAATTTTTGTAAGCTTCTGTTGTAATATATATGGTCATGTTCATACTGTTTCTTATATAACAGTATCAATGTAGGGAATATGTTTTGATAAATGCTATTTGTTTCGTTTTCTGAATAAGTTGGTGGTAGAAAAAATGTCATATTTGCACAAATTGGTTCAAACATACCAAATAAACCTGTATCTTTGAAATTAATAAAATTTTCATCTTGATGCTTCTGCATTCCACCAAATGGTTTTTCCAATAATATATGTATAGCTTTTATACCTTTAATCTTTATATCATGTAAATCCGTAGTATCATCCAGTAAGTTTAAAATAGCAGGTGCAATCCACCATAAATTTGAACTAATATCTTTTTGTTCTAAATAATTTAAAATGCAAAATATTAATGGGATCGAATACAAACCGCCATTCATTTTCCATTCTTCTAATTTCTTATCATTTATATAGCTGAATCCTAGTTTGGGGTTTAACCCACTATTCGAGGACTTTGTATGTCTATAATCACGGTTATTAGAAGGTTTGTAGAGTATATCTTGTAAATTTGAAATTAGACCATTCAGTATGATATTTTTATTTGTGGAACCATTTTTAAGATAATTTTCTAAAGATTTTGAGCAAAATATTGCAGTTTCTCTGCTCACTAGATCTCCAAATGCACAATAACTTATAAATTGGACAGCTTTTATATATAACTCATTATCGGTTTCGAGGAAATTACTATTTGCCAGATATTCGCAAATACTTACAGCTATTTCGTTAGTTATAAATTCTGGTTTTCTTAGATCTGATTTGGCTAATAATTCTCGAAGTGGTACTAGATTGGAATCAGGCATTACTACATATGAATCACTTCAAAGTTACAATAAAAAAGAGGTAAAAAAATATTTCAGTAGCTTAATAATATGTTATCTGCATGGTTTGGTTATCTTGTTCTTAACGAGTTTAGTTTCCTAGATATATTTGATATAATTTTCTTAACTTCCTTTAAATTTTTTGGTGATAAGTTTCCTTCTCATTGAGATCAAAAAAAATGAAAATAATTCTGACGACATAAAATAAGATTGTGAAGTAAATAAGGCATGGTAAAAGAATAATACCAAAATGATAATAAAATAATTTACATAAACTATTTAATTGTCATTTATATTTAACGGATTTCATTGAAGATACATTTTACTATTGTATATATATATATATATATATCTTTAACTAAATATTGAATTAGAATTTGAAATGCGCAGAATCTAATTATAAACTTTTTTACAGAACGTTAGAGGTTTCCCGATTACGCTAATGCAACTAAACTCTCAGTGACGTTGTCTTTAGTTTGTTGGCATAATGGCTTTGGACCACCCATATATTGGGTAAACAATAATTTTCCAATAATTGGGTTCTTGACAGTACCGTAATACGTGTACTTGTTCTTCTTGCTAGAATATTGAGAGAAAGTCAACGAACCATCTTCATTCAATTGAATAAATAGGTCATCGTTCTTCAAGACCTGGTAATTGACAGATATTAGTTCATTAAACTCTTTAATTCCTTTTTGAACTTCCTCTTCATGGCCTGCAATGTTTGGATGGTTTGAAATGGTATTGGAGATACCGTCTCTTAAATGAGCAAAACTAGTGTTTCTTACTGGTGTGATCTTGGCTAATAATCTAATGTTACCATCAAGTAGGTTCTGTAATATTGGCATTGATCTAGATGGATCATTTAATGCATCGAAAACATTTTGCTTATGAGAACTGCTTTCCTTCGTGTCAATAAAAGTTTTACTTAAATAACTTGAATTCAAAATTTTATTCACTTTTGGTTTATCATCTTCTAGAATATATATACCCATACTGTAAACTTTAAATTTCATGAATGTAACAGTTCTAACACCAGAACCTAGCATGTCGTATACACCTTTAATACATTCATATTTTGAATTATCGATGACTAATGGGAAAGGACTAACATCTGGATAAACTGTTACATAACCATTTGATTCACTTTCCTTCTCTAAATTAGAATCATTCCCAATTAAACTTTCAGAAAATTCAGAATGATTATTCAAAAAAATTCCATATGTCAAAGAACCAGCGACAAGTGAGAAACCTCCAATTAAAGCTAATGACCTCAAATTCGAGTGTCTAATATTAGTATTCTTCGAATTTAAAAGAGTAGCATTGCTCAAAAATCTACTAGAGTACAATTTATTTTTGGAACTTAGTCCAAAACTCAATCTTTTTAAAACAGTATTTCTACCAAAAGTTCCATACATTATTTAATTTATATTATTCTGAAGTTGTTGTTGAATTTTTTTTATTTTGATTTTAATTTATTCTTCGAAATATTAGATATTATACTTTTGTTAATTAAACGTTATATATGGGTATCCATATATTTTGCTTATGAATTTAAATTAACATTTATATAAAATTAAATATATGAAGTTGTTTATTTGAAGATAACTGAAAGATCATATTAAAAACTCATTTCTGCTAAGTTCAAAGCTTATAAGAAAATATATTTTTATATTTTTTTGCATTAAGGAGAAATTACTATTACTAATGCTATTTGCCTGTTTAAGAAATAATTTATCAACTTAAAGAAAAGAGACAAACTCAAGAAAAAAAAACATTAGTTACAAAAGGTATTCGTTTATATCAACTTAGGATGGCCTATAATTATCTCGAATATATATATAAGCGTATATTTTTTTTGCAATATGAGATTTCAAGAATTAATATATCTTGTGGAATACAATATATATTTTTATTAAGTATAGTAGTGACACCTCTTGAATTTTAAAACAAATATTTGTTTGTTAATGCTGTAAAAAGCTTTAAAAGTTCCCATCATTTGGTTGTTATTTTTTTCTTCCTGTCAGTAATTAACAGAGTATTTATTAGTCACGCGACGACTCTTAAAAATTGTAGATTGAACTGATTTAAAGGTTTATTTACAATGTTTTAATTGATAGATACAGATTCAACATTGTGTAATAATTAAATTGTAATATCTGACTTTTTAAATAATGCTTTAAAAATGGTTTGTGAAGTTTGAATTTTGTTCAGTGCGAATCTCAAATGTAATTTGTGTTCTTGAGGTAACTTTCGTCGACTCAATAACTTTCATATTCCATAGGAACATTAATTCTTATTGGATGCAACTCGATTAAATAAAGATAATTCAAATATATATATTTAAGATATGTTTTCTAGTTTGCGCAAAAAAAATAAGTTTGATGGTAATGATTTGAAGATTAGCGTTCAACAGCCCCAAAATAGGTTGGAAAGACTCAAACAGAGCTCTTCATCAAGTGATAATATTGATTTAGATAGAACAAGGAATGAATCCTCTAGTGAATTACAGTATTTAAAGGGTAGAACGAGTGATAATACTTTATCTGTTATCTCTGGGAATATATTAGTAGGTGCAAAAAAGAAGAATATTAAGAAGTTAGATAATAGCAGCATAAGTTTTGATGGGCAAGAATCAAATAACAATACCAAGAATGGTTCAATTGCAAATAAGTATACAAAGTCGTCAGAATCAATAATAACGAAAAATAAAAAGCATCAATTAGAATTAACATATCACGATTTAACTAGGTATCCAAATATTCCAATCATGGTCGACTTATCACTACTCCCGGGCGTGCAAGAAGGTGATCTATGTGAATTAATGAATTATGATAAGAATGAGAAAATATCAGGTATTGATAATGAAACACATGTAAATGTTGAAACTTCTAATTATAAGAAAACTCACAAAAGATTAAAAATTTATTTTATTGCGAGAAATGTAGTGACAGATAATAATAGAGTGCAACACAAATCTACACAAATCTCAATAGCCTCCGGGCAGCTACAAGCTTTATTGGAATTGCCATCAAGATCCAAAGTGTGGGTAAAGAAGAAATCAAAAGTAGATTATGAGATAGATCTTTTAGAGCTAAATGTGAAGGATATGTTATTAAACAGGGGTGATATGTGGTGCATTTCCAACCAATTACTTAATTCGTGTGTGTTTTCAAAGCAGAAACTACTACTAACGGACTCTCTAAGACTTGCAGTCAATGGTGTATACAGAGATGGGAAAAAAGTTTTGTCTGGTTATATAGGAGAAAATACAAGAATTGTCTTCAGATCAGAATCAGCTAGGTTACTCTTTATTATACAAATTACAGACGAAATGTGGAATTTTGAAGAATCTGGTGAGCAATTATTTCAAAAACTTATAAATTCCTTATTTCCAAAAATATTTAAAAAATGGAAAGAACGAGATACTCATCACAGCATAACAATAGCGTTTGCAATATCTATTGATCTGTCTACAGATTCGTACAACGATTTGAAACCTGGGGGAAAACTAAAGTCGACAACAGATTACTATAGAATAGTTGTTGATCAGGTAAATATTATAGACTGGGTCCAGATCATGGAAGTTCTTAGGATGGAGTTTATGAAAGTAACTGAAGAGTTGAAAAATGTTACTATTAAGCAAGATAAAGGTGAAATTACAGTTATTAATGGTCGATTTTCTCCTGTTATAAAGTCTAATTTTTTGGAACTTGTTAATTTTGCAGCCACTATATTGACAGATCCGTTTAAACAACTTGATCTAAAGCATACTACGACACATGTTATACTAATTTCTCCAAGCTCTGGGATATATGATGTCGATTATGATCTCTTAAAATTAACAGGAAAGAAATTAATGAATTTAGAGATGACAATGGATTTAATTTGTCTTGCAAGAGCACCGCTGCATGTTGTTCCGTTATTTAGATATATTGATTATGAAAATAATTTACATCATTGCACACCAAGTTGGTTAAGTATCTTTTTCTGGAATGAAGGTCATAAATATACTTTTGATGAATGGGAACCTAGATGTAATCTTTATAATTTAAGGATGATGGGTTTAACGGAAAATGAGATGATGGAGGAGCTAGATATTGAATATTTATCTGTTCCTACCTTGGGAACTAATTCAATAAGCAAACTGATTAATCAATACGACCAAAATATATTTTCTTTCAAAAATACTGTAGATTATCATAAAAATATGAAGCTTTTCACGGATGGTAACCATGAAACAAATGATAATATAATCTCAACAAAAATCGGAAATAACGTAGTGGAATCATCAAATAAATTAGTTTGGAATACTTCAAAATCAATTGAAGTTCCTACTGATGATGTTGATAAACAAAATGTTATGGCAGATTTATATATTCAGAATAAAGATAATAATTTATCAAATGATATACATACTGATATCAATGTTGATACCATGTTATACAGTACCTTTTCTAGTATATCATCCAATAGACCGGATGATTCTGTGGCCATTGATTCTTTAAAGAACATTAATAAGAAGGATTCTGTTAAAGATCGATTTGCGAAGAAGATTTTCAAAAACCTTTTGACTTCAGTTAAGAGCAAGGATGATTTCAATATATCTCCTGCCCATCTTATGTATCAACAAGTTAGTTCTGTTGGAAATTTAAATAACAGTTCGATTGGTACTTCTGATCACATAAGTAGCAATGGGAATGCAGATAATTCACCAATTATTAAGAAAAATTTAGGATCTGTAATCACTAAAGTAGAAATGAATACTACTATGAATGATGATTCTTCTTGTCAAAAATCTGCCAGTACACATGATTCATCAAAGATAACTAGTCAAAAGAGATCGACACCTAGTTATGAGAATAACAGCAAATTTCAGTCAAAGCAAGTTGTGAAAGCTAAAATATTGAACCAATATAATACGAACTCATCTTGGAATGAGATTGTGAATCCTTCTGTACCAGTTAGTAATGAAATTGCTGGTTCTTTCTTATCTAAACGTTGGCGAGATGTGTTACCAAGGTTTGTTGCAAAAAAATACAGTAAATGGAGGTCATTTACAACCCCAGCTGAACTTCCATTAACCATTACCTCATTTATTGATATACAAGAGTTTAAAGAACAGTATGAATTTAGATATCACTCAGTATCGATGAATACAGATCAAGAATTGTATAATCAAAGCTTAAAAGATTTATTATTACATATGGTGTATATGAGATTGGTTGCTGGTTTCCAAATATGTTTAGGTGACCAAGTTTCAGAAATTGAGTATTCATTGAGTAATGACAAAAATTCTAAATGTACGAACAAATATATTCCAGATAAGGATTGGACAAACAGTAAATTTTATATGTCATTAGACACAGAAATACATAGAATAACATTTGGATTGGATGGCTTGATTGATGTACAACGGTATTTGAAAAGAGAGCAGAATCCTCTTGATCAAGTTCCTAGCTATATGCCTTTGGTAAAAACTAGATATGAAGAACAATATAGAATAGTTAAGAGAGATCCGTTGCATGCAACAAGAAAATCTTTAAATTGGAACCAAATTGATCAAGCATTAGCATGTTATGGTGATTATAGAGAAAATGGTAAGCATGCTGGTTTTAGGGCAAAATTGGTAGTTTTACCTGTAGATATACCCCAGCACACATTATCCACTGTTGTCAATGGAAGAAACGAAACTTTATCTCCGGAAGAGTTGAGATTGGAGGGTCTACGTAGATTAACTGCTTATATTGCAAGGTCTAAAATTAAGCCTATCAGTGAGAAAAATAAAAATACTAAAAATGATGAGCAACCACCAGAGATTCATTTTTATACAGGTTCCTTAATTAATTTTATCAATGAGGAAATAAGGGATACAGATTATTTAACTAAAAGGGATTTGATATTTTCAACTCCTAAAAATTTATTAAATAAGAGTATTGATTTCAAAAGTTTAACAATAGCATTTCAGAGTGGAGAGGATAAATTACCTTTGGAAACAAGAAAATGGCACTGGAGTAAATTTAAAAACTGTTTTGTTGGTTCTGATATGGTCAATTGGTTAATTAGAAATTTCACTGATATTGATACACGAGATGATGCAATAGCCTATGGTCAACATCTAATGGAAAAGAATGTGTTTGTTCATGTATTGAATAAACATGGGTTTTTAGACGGTTACTATTTTTATCAACTTACTCCTGATTACATCCTAAATGCCAAGGATGTTGGTGCCACGCCAGCTATGAAGAAGTTCAAAGATAGTTTAGAAGATGAGAATATTATAGGTCATCTTGAGCCTGAGAATGGCTTAAATACAATAGATAATGATCCTGTCAATAACAATGAAAAACATATGGATGTTGCAACAAAACCAACAATTGTATTGAGTAATTCTTTGACAATTGATCTAGACCCAGAATTAAAATCATATAAAAGAGAAACATGTGTTGTTCATTATGATAAGGTACATAATCCGGATCATTGTTTCCATATAAGACTGGAATGGTTATCGGCAACACCAAAACTTATAGATGACAAAATAAAAAATTGGTCAAGTATTTGCGAAAAGTACGGCATGCTGTTGATTGAAGTTCCTTGGGAGGAGTTGTGTTCTATTCCAGAGAGTAATCCTTTTCATACGTTTATTGAGGTCAAACTCGCGATTAATCCATGGGAAGAGAGTGAACTAAACGTTAATGATATGTTAACAAAAAATAAATTCTATTATCATATTTATTTATTGAAAAAATCCGAATTCTTACTAGATAATAGAGCTTTTCAATTCTTAAGTAATGAAAATAATTTATTTGATATGAAATATTCGTGGGGAACTCCTACATTCAAAAATCCACAATATATTCACAAATCTGGTGCTTACATTGCTGAAATTAAGGAAAATGGAGATTTATTTTTGGCACCTAATAACATATATGTCAATAGAACAAAACAAGGTAATATTATTAATAAGAATAAAAAACATGTAAGAATCCAGTCTAATGCCCAAGGTGTTATGTTAGAATTTAGAAATATGTGTAATGATAAAGTCAAATTGAAACGAATATTTGAGGCTGCGAAGAATATCTATCTAGAGAGCGAATTAGCAGAAAAAAATAGGAACAAAGCATTTGCTTAATTAGAAGTTATATAGTAATAATATTATATAGGATTCTAAATATTATATCAGGCTATTTTCTCAACTAGTTTTTTTATTGTTTCAAATGCGTCTTTCTTACTGACACGCTTTCTGATATTCAATTGTTTTGAACCAATTGCGGAAACATTCACTGCTGATTTCTTAACACTTTCATCGGTGACGAATTGTATTGCTTGAGAGTCTCTGGTAACCTTGTGATTTGAGTTACTTTCAATAAATGGTAAGTAAAAAAATTTAAAATATATTGACAGGCAGGTTCCATCAAACGCAATTCCATTATTACCTTTTTTTAACTGATAAGCAATTTTCAAAGCTTCTAATATATCAGAATCATAATTATTTGTCTCATATTTTTCGATTAGGGCTTTACTTATGTCAACAAACTCTTGGTAATTTAAATTTGGTAAAACTTGCTCTGAATAATATTTTTCATCAAAATGTAAAGAAATGGCACAGCATTTGATATACATTGAAATAGCCTTCTCTATAACTTCTTGGGAGTATGCCATTCCTGAACTAAACCGTCTAATCTTGGTAGCAATTAACCCCATGGATATGTGGTCCTTTTTTATAAATAATAACTGTAGATAAAATGTAATATATTGGTATGTGTAAATAAAATGTTTACCAGGTCTTTCAAAATCGGGTTTCCAAATATTGATTAAATTTTTATTTACCGCTCTCAATGACATCATTGGTTCTATCTCTGCAATTGCACCTTCGTAATCACCAAAGTCTTCATATAAAATTTTTGCACGTCTATAAGTTGGTCTGTGGTGCCATTTACGCTTATCAGAATGCTCAATTATTCCTAGTAACTCAATGGTTCTCTTGTAATATGATTTCTTTTGATAATCAATTGATATTGAAGTATCAATATCCCAAAATAAATTATCTCTATTAAAAAATTGATTATCTTTTTTTAAAACTTCGATTGCATCAGTAGGGCAAAGTATTCCCAATTTTACCCACTTGTAACATATATCAACCAAATAGTAGTGTGGCTCTACAATTAAATCTTTTGAAGTGGACTCTTTGATAGCTATCTCACAAGCTTTTAAAATATTACATCTTATGTCATCAACCATAGTTTTTCTTCTATTTTTAAAAAAAATTCTACTAATGACATAATAATTTTGCCACTTTTCTTTACAATCTTTATTGTCTGGTGACGATGATGTTATTTCATTTGACCTACTAAAGCATGAAATAATAGTCTCCTCGATAGTAAAGATTAAATCAGAATCAATGGTAACATTGTTTGTCTGTGTTGCAACTTCTGTTTCGTTTTGTTCAGTAGTTATTTTTTCTTCTGTTATCTTAAAAGATAACATATTCATAGGTTTATATAATGATATTATGAGTTCAATACCCAATGATTCCAATATCTTAATTAAAACTTTAGTATCGTCTTTATTTCTATCTTCACCAGAATAAAATATACTAAGAGACATTAGATAACACAAAATTGCCTTTTTTTGATTAGAAGCTATGATTTCTTTTTTCTCAGGAACATTAATTTTATCTGATGTCCACATTAAGTCATCTTCCACAATATAAGAGTAACATCTTCCTAGTAAAAACCAACTTTCATAACGATTGCAATTGTATACTATATCTGTTCTTATCATATTCATAATTGAATCCAATTCGGAAGGTCTTGCTTGCATCGACTTTTTACGAATTTTATACAAATTAATTGCTTGGATGCTGGCAATAAAATATAATCCAGTATAAATAGCTTCTTGAAACTCATCATTTGGAGAAGTCAACTTCAAATTATTATTACCTTGAAATGAAGTCCGTAAAATGCATTCTGATACTGGCGCAGAAAGATATCCGTCCAATATATTTTTATTTGTTTCGATTGTTGTATTCTCAGTGTCACATGGATCACCAATTGTACTGATAATATTATCTAGTACTTGTTTCAGCGTTGATTTGTTTGTACTGACTAGAATAGGATTTTTATTGGAATACTGTAATTTTATTAAATAAGTTCCTAATGGCAACGAATTTATCTTGTCCATAGGAGTAGGTTTGGTTGTATGGTAGTCAAACGACACAGAGTCGCTGTTTAGTGAATAATGGTATCTACACCATAGTGTTTGGAGTAATTGAGCGTATGATTCATGATTTATAAAACGACAAAGAAGATTCTCTGTATACCTTAAGAACGAACCACCTGCAGCGTCACATGATTTAAATTCTCCTAGTAGAGCATGAATATTGGTAATTAGGCTTGTAATTAAAGATCCTGTCTCGACATGAGATACAGATTTTCTACAGGAAGAATTGTAAAAATAGAGGATTATTGTAACAAGGGCGGTAATTGAATCCTTTAATTTACCTGCTGATTTATGTGCCCTTTGGAAAAATGACTTTAAACTACTATCTACTTTAGCAGCAGATTCAAAATAAAATACAACATAAAATATTGAAAAGATTTTAAAAATAATTTCATAACCAGTTAAAGTTGGTTCCCAATCTATATCTAACCAAGCATTTGAAGAAAGAACTTCAACCATTTTTGTTGTAAAGTAATCAACATTTGATAAGCATAAAAGCAACATCTGCTGACGAATTTGTTTGTGATTATCTTTATAACCAGCTGAATTAATATTTTCATATAATAATGTCATTATGGAAAAGTAAATTTTGACAGACTTCAAGATATCCTTTTTATTGATGTAAAAATCAAATAAAACTTTCCATAAATTGATCTGCGTCATAAATGGGGATTGTGCGATAAATAATAAAATTTCTTTGTCATCTTCATCAATTTTACTATTATCACTGCTATTCAAAAGAATTTTTTCCAATAACTGAATATTACCATCGTTATTCTCTGTGTTATCCTTACCATCAGACATTTCATTCTGTTCATTATTGTTAGATTCATTGTTGTTCTTAAGATTATTACTTTCGAGGTCGTTATTATCTTGACTATCGTTAAGTGAAATTATTTTATTATTTTTATGACCATCAATTGCAGTCAATCTCTCTATAATATTAATTTTCCTTATATTGGAATTCACATTCTCAATACTTAAATGTGATATGTATTTGTAATTTGGATAGATAATGTCAATTTTTTCGCAACTTTTTTTAAAATACTCTTTAATTTGGGTACATAAGAGAATCATATCTTTATTTGAAAACTCTTCAGAGAATTGGTAGAAACAAAACTTGGACCATAAATATTGAATATTCCATAATTTGTCATCTGGCGTTTTTATATTTTCAGCTAGATTGATCCATTTCTCAATTTTACTGTGTAATTTATGTTTATTGGACTTCAAGTCGTTAACTTTTGTACCCTGTTGAGATTTAACATCGATTTCATCATTTAAGCTTCCAGCCATGTTTATCAAAATTTCGATAATAGACAATATCAGATATTTGTTATTATTGAAAGATTCGGTCAAAAAATCAAACAATCCTGTTTCAACAGATGACACTAACCATTCTAGGTTTTGATACAAACTCTTTGACCATAAATGTGATACAATTAATCTCTCATTATCTTGCTTCTTAGATAATAATTCATTAATGATTTTAAAACGAAGTTCCTGAAAGTGTATATTTCCAACATTAATATTTTCAATAAACTGTTGAATAATTTGTGGGTTGAGATCTTCTAATTTATTAGAAAAATTTTCTTTCTCAACAAATTCATTAGATCCATTATATTTTAACAGCATTGTTAACTGTGGTGGATTTTGGTTCATATTATCATCTGACAACTTACCTTTTGTCGAAGTTTGTGAATTTTGGATAATAATATCAGCATTCTTGGAATTCCAAGTCTTTAAACACTCAAAAAAGTCATAGTAATATGTTAATTTGGACTGCTGTATACCTTCTTTTATTACAAGTTCTAAATTTTCTTTATCTATGCAACTGCCCTTATTTATACTTGAAAAGGCTAAATGGAATTCATCCAAAAATACGGTGTGTATTTCAAATAATTTTTTTTCATCAATTTGTTGTTCGTGTTTTACTCTTTTACTGGTTCTCTGTGCAGATCTGAATGTTTCCATAGTTGTTTCACTAGATCTTTTTGTACCTATGTTTTCATCATCTATAGTAGAATTGTTAGATATCTCATTTTTTTCACTCTCATTCTTTTCATTCTTCTCCACGACCGTAGAAATTTCAAGCATATCTGTTGATTGCTCTTTCTGAATTGAATTTGAATCCATATCGATGTCTTTAATATTCTCATTATCTTCGTCTGCTATTAAATAGACAGGTTGATGCCTTTTTGAAGAATTTTCGATGTGTGCATTTCCTTTTAAATCTGTCTGTAAAATGGCTTTATCGGATACTATAAACTTAACTGCCTCTATTGGTGATTCAGATTCTGCATATGTATCATAATCTCTAACTAACATATTTAAAGTTTTCATATTTGGTATAAGAGTTTTCACAGAAGACAATATATCCTCCCATGACATGTTCTTAATATTAATTTCGAAGGTTTCCAATTTTTTCATTTCTTTATCATCCTCTGATTTCATTCTATTAATCTTCCTTAAAACTTCATTAAAGTCATTTATGTTTTCCTTATCTTTTTTAGGTGACTCTATTAAAATTGAATTTTCAATTGCTTCGCCGTCATGTATGTCATTTAACAATGATGTATATCTGTTTAACATGTTCCTTAATTGTGGAAGAATCCTATTTTTGCTTATACGTCCTGACATTAGAAACTGGTTTTCCGGTTTCGTCAATTCATATTCAACGATCAGTCTTTCTAGTTTAGTGCTATTGAAACTTCTAAACACTAGCAGTAACAATTCTGTCACTGTGTTATCGGCGTAACTGTGCTGCATGGATTCTAACAGATCCTCTACTACTTTCAGAATATAGTTAACAATTTCATCTGTCTCCATATCCTCATATCGATCCATCAGATATGAATAATAGAACATCCCACGGTTTCTAAATGCCAAATACCGTAAGCTATCCAAAGTTGGAGATGAAAATTGATAGGCACCCCATTTATCAGTCTTTAGAATAGTCATTTCAAATAATTCATCAAATTTACTTAAAGCCTCGTCATATTTTTTATCTTTTAAGAATTGTAAAGCAACTTGGAAAGTTTTGAATCCTTCCTCAACTTGTAATTCCCTTGAATGCTCGTCCACTTCAAATTGATCATTATTAAAAATCTGATTTAAAGCATTAAATTTTGACATGGATAATTAAATAGTAATCTAGACCTGGGTATCTTTAACAATGGTCTGTTTTTATAATATGTTTTCTTTTCGGATATCAAGCTAAATAATTGACGTATCTTATCGAACTTAGAATACAATTGAAGATCCTCTAGGTTTTGTATAATGGAATATACGGAGATGCGTTTCTTAGAAGGGGAAATTTTTCAATAAATGTGCCACTATGGGATATATATTTACCAGTTTCGTGAATTGTATAATAGTTATAATGGTAAAATGTTTACCTTTCCTGTCTCATTTCTTTTCAAGACTCCTTTAATTCATCAATTACACATTTGTTTACTCTTTTAAATTGGAAAAATCACAGCATCGAATTATTAAAGGCGCTACAACAAAAAATAAGACAAAGATTTAAAAGGAAAATGGTCGATATTAAAGTCATCAACTTTACGAATTACCGCCTCAGAACAAGTAAATTCGAACTAAGAATATTATTAGAGTGAGAATCAGTGAGATGGTCAAATGGCTGATAGAATATTTACCAAGAATTGGCATTATATCTGTTGTGATAGAGGCAGATGATAATGAGACCATTATAATCACATCGATCGATCCAAAGAGGATTAATTATAAAATCAATGGTGAAAGTTTTAATATTCCGTTTGAAGGAGACATAAAGTTGAAGATTGATAAGATTGAAGAAATTAAATTGTATTCTCAAGTATTTATTGGTACTGTTGAATTAAAATTGAGATACTTCTCAGAAAAAAATAATGCAAAAGATTTCCTTCTATTGAGTGACGAAAACAATTGGAAATGGTCTAAAAAGCAACTGCTTTCACAAAAAGAATATTATTTTGAATGTATAAATTGTTCGAGTCACATATTTGAAAGTAAAATAAATTCAAAAAAACTAAATGACATGCCTTCAGAATTCTGGGCAGAACTGATGGACTATTGGCATTGCCACAAACCAACTATCAGCGACAAGTCTGGAAATATTATAAAGGAAGACCTCAAAATTAGGTATAACCATTTGGAACCTCTTGATAATGAAGTTCTAGTAGGTAGTTCCTATTTCCTTTGCAATGCCGCAACATTAGCTTCGAGAGTAAGCATTGATTATACAATGAAAAATGTGTATTGTAAGAAATGTATGGATACCATTGGAGAAATCAATCAAGATCAATTGTGTCAAATCTACAAATGGAAACTAATACTTAATGGTGAAGATTCGTATTCAAAAGTTAAGCATGTTGTGTCGCAGATTTTGAATTTAGTTGATAGTACTTCAAGTCGTCATATAATATTAAAAACAGAAGATTTAAAAAAACAAATCTATATTTGGGTGTTTTCTGTAAATACAATGATTGGAACTACACGATATAAAGACTCTCAGAATTCAATTAAAATACTATATAAGGAGGAGGATGACAATTCAGAGTTAAAAAATTCCATTAAGAATACAAATGTCGAAGAATTGATTACGAAAGAGGAAACTTACCAAGCATTCGTTGATGATTTAATTTCTACACATGATATGTTGCCATCTGGAGTAAATTCTTGGAATGGATGGAACATTTCATATATTCCTATATAGTGAACCTTAAACGAGTTGCTCAATTTATAGATTTAAAAGCCTCTTCAATGTAAGGGGCCACTTGTTTTCTGCTGGCCTTTATGTTACATTGTGAGAAGTGGTAATACGGTATGACGTTGGGATCAATTGTTTGCGAGTCGGTATTAATATTCTGAATACGTTGTAACTCTAGCTTGTCTTTAATATGTTCAATTAACTTTGTAGAAATAACTTTATAATTCTCTGATGGAATAATTACCAATTCACGATTAAATTGATTATCAAGATTTATAAAAGATGTCATAATTATAAATATGTCAACATCCATCTTACCTGAAAATGCCTGTGCTTCTTTCAAGAATTGAACCTTTCCTCCTAATTCGGTGTACAGCCAATCCATCGATTTTACAACTGACGCAATACCTATACTTATCGGTTTCTCATTTATATTAGTGAATTCAAAATGTTTGTAATCTTTTTTTAAAATCTGTCCTGTTGAAAGATTCTTTAAGTCATCTTTTGCTAATTTTAAAGCTTTGAAGTATTCAGTTCTATCTATCTCAGGCATAGCTTCAGTGTATAAATTCAGAACTTCTAAATCACAATCGATGCATCTGTTGGTAAAATTTGTGGTATCTATTACACCAGCACCTAAACATAATGGAACTATTGATTTCATTTTGGACAAATCTGCAATTCTTTCATACCAATATTTGAATACCATAGATGAGCAACTGCCTGATAATTCAATAAATCTTGGATCGGCTGTTAGATGCAACCCATTATCTTGATGATGGTCAACTATACCTACAACTTCAGTTATAATTTCAGATAATGCTAAGGATGGCTTATTGTGGTCTACTAGTACTACTTTTATCTCATCGTATGTTTTTCTTAATTGAATTAGATGATCTCTGAAGAATAAATTTTCTTTTCTAATGGACATCTTCTCTAAAGCAAACACAACATCTCTTCTTAGATCAAGATCTTCCTTCGCAATGTCAATAATAGGAATTATGAAATCATCATGGTTTAATATGGAGTTACAATAAGAATAACTTAATGCACAAGCAATTGAATCAAAATCAGCAGCTTCGTTGCCACAGACAATTTTCACAACTCTTTGGTTTGGCACTTTGCCATCGAAGTAGGTGTTCTTCAAATGAGATAAGAATCCATTAAGGCTCTTAAATAGAACACCTTCACCTTCTACGCATAAACTTGCAACCATTGCTGATAGTACCTTCTAAATTCAAATATATATTCTGCCCGGATCACTTTTTATAGAGCCAGAGTTGTGAAGCAGAAAAACGATTAACCTGTACAGATCTGATCCAAATATGAGATTTCAATCTTTGAGTCATCCAAGTAATGCTTTAAATCGATTGAGATCAATACGAATTTAAAAACTGGTAGTTTAATTACAGACCAATTGAAAGTTTTCTTTCAATTTTGCAAAAACTCTCTTATAAGAAAGCATGAAAAACTCTTCTTATTAGAAAGATCTCTCAACATAAAAGGGGTTATTAAGCTAAGAGGTGGTTTTAAGAAGAGATAAAAATATTCATACGTTCCCTAACCGTAAGGTATGTTGCAATTGTTGTTAGTGGTTGAGGATTTAGTGATTTTACTTTTATTTTGAAGATTCATAGATAGTACAATTAGACATAGATACCTCGATGTTAAAAGTTGAAATCGATAGATTTGGAAAGGAAATATTGGTTAATGATGAAACTGGGAATAATAGTTTGATAGGTGTGATTGACAGAGTTGATTCGTTACCTAACAATTACGAATCATATGCTAATTTTAAGAAGAATGTGTATTATTTATTGAGTCATGATAAAAAGAGCAAATTAGGGTTTGTCCTGGGGTTCGTTGTAGAAGAAATTAAAAGATGTGATATTAGATTATTTAATGAATTATTTGAAATTATCGATGATAATTGCATTGGTGACACAGCCACCACAATCCGGTGTATGAAGTTTAGAGATGATAGTTTACAAGTTAGAAACGATAAATTAGACCAATTGGCCTTGCTTCTATTTGAGAAATCTAAGTTAGAAGAGATTAAAGGCTGGAGAAATGAAAAATATGCAGTTTACCAAAAAAATATTGGCTATACCGACGAACTTTATATCTTAGTTGAACGTTCAATGGCTGGTTTATTAGGTATACTGACATCAGGGGTGCATATAAATGGTTACACTTTCGATGAAGCAACAAAAGCAATCAAATTTTGGATTCCAAGGAGGTCAAAGAAAAAACCAACATGGCCATATATGTTGGATAATATAGTTGCTGGTGGTATTGGATATCCAAGCACCGTTAATGAAACAGTCTTTAAGGAATCGATTGAGGAAGCAAATTTGGGTGAGGATATTATAAAGAAATACTTGACAGCGACAGGCTGTCTTTCTTATATGCATTATCAAAATGATTTTTTTAGTGACACATTTAATGAGGAAAAAAGTTTTATTGTTGGTGAGTTTGAATATATATTTGATTTAGAACTTCCCAGCAATATTTCACCCACTCCGAATGATGGTGAAGTTGATAGCTTTTTGTTGATGGGCTTAAGTGACATACTTACTGCACTCTATAATGATGAGTTCAAACCTAACTGTGGTTTAGTCATGCTTGATTTCTTGATTCGTCATGGGTATATCACTACTGAGAACGAAGTTAATTATGAGCATATAATAAGGAGAATACATAGAAAGCTACCCTATCTTGAATAGTGATTTACGATAAAAATAAATTACTTGTCACAGAAACTATATCATTTAATAAAATATTGTTTTAACTATTTCTATAATTATCAATTCTGAAAATAATATATCTTACAAATAAAATACAATTGAGAAATATTATTAATGGTCGGAAATTGGTCTTTCGTTTATTTATATTTCCATATTACTCCAGCTTACTGCTTGTTCTGGTAGAATTTTCTTTAAACATTACAATATCTTGTTTTTTTTTTCTTATAAACTTTTTATTTACTAAATACACTATAAAACTAAAAGTTTGACATGTTATTCAAAGTTTATCATTTAGCAAAATGTAATTTAATATCTAACCACATTCTGCTTTGTACTTGCTCTGGGGTTAATGATACATCACCATACACCACTGGTGCAAAATAAATAAAGAATGCAATAACAGCAATAGAAACAAGACCAAAGAAGACAGTAAGAGTCTTTGTGTGTATTTCCACTGCTGAAGTATTGTTTTTAGCTTCAGCATCATCTCTATTTGGATCCTCAGTCTTAGTGTCACTGAAAACTACTTCCCATAAAGCAGCTGTAAATAATGCCGCTATCATATGAGCAGGTAAGTAATGATGTAAAAACTTTTGACGACCCATTAAGAAAAATGGGAAGTAATGGCAACACCAACCAATAAAAAAGAATAGTAATGGCCCGTATAATTTTTGTCTTGTTATTTCATTCAATGCATAGTAACCACGTTGTCTTGTCACTAAATCAGCACAAATTAATCCAACAAATACAGCTAAAGATATGACTTGAAACCACCAACCAATTACATTACCAGTAAAGAAAATTTGTTTCTTGTTTACGTCATCATTCCAGAATGAAACACCATTTAAAGTACCTGGCCATGTGTAAGGTTGGGATGCAAAAGGATGTTCAGATGATAATTTGTTGTTGTGTTCAAACATTAATCTTTGAGTTTCGAGCCATTTAGTTAAAAATGGTAAATTTTTGCGTTCTTTTGGATAATAAACCTTTCTGGCCTCATCTAAATTGGTAATTGTCTCAATGACCCAGTTGTTTTCTGAGGAAGTTACCTTCTTGTTACCATTAACTTCTTGTTGCGCTTTACCCCAATCTGGTAGTAATTCATCATTATGAGTCCACAGAGCAACTGCAGTATCAACATGGAAAATACGGAATGGTGTCATCTTGGATTTAATCTTACGGCCATTGTCCTTTTTGTTTAAAGATTGTAAGGTAAACAAAGTTTGTTGATAACGTTCACCATTAGCGTCTTCTTCAGAAACAGTAGTGACTTCTTCGTTGGTGGGGTATAAAGGTGAAGCAACATCATGCGTTAAAAGGTATGTGTTGGTACCAATATGTCTTAACCTGATTTTGTCGCCTTGTAATACTGGTTGACCAGTCTTTGATTTCAATTCTTTGACAGGAACAATCTCCCAATTGTTGTTGGTATCTTTGTGAACATAACCTGTAACTTGTTGGCCCTTAGATGAGACACGACCGTCTTCGTAACGCAATGGGTAGAATAATTCATGGGAATGTAAATAGGCCATTGTATCTTTGTGTTGGAAAGTAACAATATCGTAATAGTTGACTTGTTTAGATTCCTTTGCCATTGGAGATTCATTTAGAGTTTCTTGGAAATATTGGGACATGAAACTATCACCTGGACCCGAATTGATTAAAATGGAGAAATGGCACCAAAACCAGAACAAGTAAACAACAAATGGAGCCAATATCAATGCATTTAATCTCCTTAAGAAATGTCTAACAAATATATGCAGAGTTAAACCCGTTCTTATGTCTAATAATTGCCATAAGTTAACAACTACTGGGAAACCAATGGCAGCATATGTCATGACACCTACATATTTAGTGGATATGACAAATGATAGAGATAACCCTGTGGCGTACAACCAAATGTACCAAGATGTGGTGAAAGAACATTTCAATTGTTCTTTATAAAAGCGAACATAACAGTAGAAAGACATGGCTATTGAGATAAGTAAAATGGCATCTAATAAAATCAATCTAGTTTCGATGACATGAGCATTATCAACAGCAACCAAGAGTCCAGCGAAAGCACACGTGATTGCTTTGAAATTCAATTCTTTCAAAGTTAAAAACATTATTGGGACGGTTAGAGTACCCAAAATAGCATTAAATGAACGATAAGCAAGATATGGAGCAGGATTTTTCTCATAAGATAATCCAATATCTTCGAACTTGAATGAACCGTCGTATCCGACCAAATAACCGATCAAAGCAATCATCATTTTAGCAAAAGGTGGGTGAACATCAAAGAAGTATGTTCTCTCTAAATAGTAAGAAGCAAACTTACCAAAATGGACTTCATCAAATACAACCTCCTTTGGATTCCAAATTTTATAGAATCTTGTGAAAAAGGCAATACCAGTGACAATGTACATCCACATATTGTAAGTAGCTTGGGAGTCTGGTAAAGGTTGGTTTAACCAACGTTGACCAATAAACTCGACGCCATTCGATTTCTCAATCGTATTCCCTTTATTGTACTTGTGTTGAGGTTCATCGACATCAATCGATTTGTTCTTATTGGTTTTCTTAACACCAGCCATGATGATTATGCTGTTTGTGGGGGGGATCACAGTCGTTCCTAGTGTAGCTTACGTCTCTCTTTTTAGCAGTAATACAAAATACCAATATTTACAAAACAGATACCATTAAATCCATACGTAAATAATAATAACCATAACCCTTAAATGCTTTTGATTAACAATATTCTTCCAATTATAAACATATGTATTTAGTTCAAAACAATAAATTTTTGCAGTTGCTTAGCTGGTTTTTTCATCGCAAAGGCATTGTTTCAAAAATTTTACAGCAAGAAGTGATGAGGAATGGGTGAACAACTTGGAAGATTGATATGATACCATTGAGTTCCTTGAGACACACAAATAGTATATTAGTAGTGAAAGAGTTTTCTATTATATGATGGTTAATTCCATCATGATTGAGGTTGAAAAATTATCAGGAGGGGGACTACCTATACGTCAATATAAGTAATTTACTATACTGTGATAACTATCCCGATGTTTTTAAGAAATCGTTTCTCTTCGAGTTATAAAACTGTGGCAACAGTCAGTCGTAGTATTCATAGTTCTAAAGCAGTTTATGGGTACACCAATGGGTCTAACACGGTGGGTACTACGACTAGCACTGCTTCCACCACTAAAGCGCAGAATGGTGCTAATTCTACAGGGATGGCCGACCGTATCACAACAAATTCTACGGGCACCAAAACAGGGTATGTGAAAAAAAATGTACCAGGATACAGCACTAGCTTAGATCAGAAGTTGTCTGGTGGTGTATTGGGTAAATCAGGTGAATCAGGTGAATCAGGTGCGGAACAATCCCACACTAGTGATAGCACCCTTGGAAATGGAATTGATTGGTACAGTTCATGGCATGGAATTGGTTCAAAACCGTTCCCAGACAATGTACAAGTTGAATTAGAAAAATCTTTAGACTTGGACGACATTGAAATCAAGCCGGATGGATTGATCTATTTACCAGAAATCAAATACCGTAGAATATTGAATAGAGCCTTTGGTGCCGGTGGTTGGGGTCTAGTGCCCAGAAGTGACACTATTGTCACCCAAAGGCTTGTGACTAGAGAGTATGCACTAGTATGCTATGGTCAACTTGTAAGTGTTGCAAGAGGTGAACAGGATTATTTCAGTGAGACAGGTATCCCGACCGCAACTGAAGGTTGTAAAAGTAATGCCCTCATGAGATGTTGCAAAGATTTGGGTATCGGATCTGAATTGTGGGATCCTGTTTTCATTAAGAAGTATAAAAAGGAAAACTGTGTTGAGAAATTCGTAGAGCACGTCACCACTCAGAAGAAGAAGAAGATATGGTTAAGAAAGGGTAGAGCTGTTGAATACCCTTACAAATAGGTATATAATTAAGTACAAAAGAAATTGGAGCCCCTGTTTTTTCTATAGCTATTATATATTCCAAATAATAAACATTTCGTATTTACTCTGTGATTATTTAGTTCAACATATCATGTATATATATATCACATTAGAATCAATTCAATAGTCATCTCATCTCATCTCATCTCATCGTTCTTATCAACATACCCGAATTTTTAAGGTTCGTGATGCAACGGTTCACAATACAAACGAGGAAATGAGACAATCACAAAACAGTTACAAGAAGGTTTGAAGGTTGCGTAAAACTTATTAGAGTTGACGGTAAGGAATTTTGGGATATAATGTGATCATTAGTTTATTATTTCGATTGGTAACTTTAAAAGTGAGAGTCCTTAAAGAGGCAATTGTGATAACTGCTTGCCACAAACGTCCAAAAAAAAATAATGAGATTCAGAAATATTGTGCTTGCATCACTCCTTACTGAGATATATGGGTTTCCAATCCAACATATATTTAAAATAAAGGATGAGGCTGCGGTACCTTCTTTAAAAGAGGAAGAAATACTCAGAGAGCTGGAGTTTGGTACTTTGAATTTTATACACACTACAGATACTCATGGATGGCTAGGGTCCCATTTGACACAAGATGACTACAATGCTGATTGGGGTGATTTTGTATCCTTTGTGGATCTTATTAAGGAAAGACGATTATCTAGTGGTCAAGATCTTATTGTTATTGATACTGGTGATAAAGAAGATGGTAATGGTTTAAGTGATGCATCAGTTCCCCGTGCAATTAACTCTACAAGACTGTTTAACGAACTTGATTATGATTTGTTGACTCTTGGTAACCATGAACTGTACAATGAGAATATCACAAAACAAGAGTACAAGTACACAGCCATGTCAGAAAAATTTAAAGATAAATATGTGTCGAGCAACGTGGAATATATCAATGACTCAGGGGAAGTGGTACCTTTCGGTAACAAATATGTTTATTTTGAAACACCAAATGCAAAACAAAGAATATTAAGTTTATCTTTTCTGTTTGACTTTAATGTGGACAATAAAAGAGTTAAGATAACCCCAGCTATCAAAGAAATACAGGAGAGTGCATGGTTCAAAGAAATGACCGAAGAGTTTAATGCTGATTCTATTGATGTCTTACTAGTATTTGGTCATTTACCTGTGACTGACCATCAGAACAAAGAAATAGATACAGTTCATGAATATTTAAGGTCTCTATATCCAAATGTAGTTATTCAGTATTTTGGAGGTCACTCCCATATTCGCGACTTTGTCCAATATGACAGTAGATCCACTGGTTTACAAAGTGGTAGGTTTTCCGAAACTGTAGGATTTCTGTCAATCAATGGCATAGGACAAGAGACTCCCAGTTTCTTCAGAAGGTACATAGACTTTAATAAGAGATCATTTAGGCATCATCTGAAATTAAATGATGATGAACCTCTATACACCGAAAAAGGTACCTTAATATCCAAAGAAATAAATGATCTTGCAAACGAACTTAATTTAACAGAAATTTATGGATTTGTTCCAAAAAACTATTACTTTTCCACTAGACCAGTGACAGCCAATGACAGTATTTATCATTTGATGACTTCAGAAGTTTTGCCTAGATTAAAAAAACATTCGTCAAGTCCTGATATTGGCAGATACATTATGATCAATAGTGGTTCGATCAGATATGACATGTTTAGAGGCTGGTTTACCAAGAATACTGAATATATCGTTTCCCCATTTGAAAATAGTTGGGAATATATTACTGTTCCAAATAAATTGGCCTTACAGGTTGAATCATACCTTAATGGAGATGATTACATAATGACTTTAGGGCAACCAAACATGATTTCGAAGCGATTTGGTTTAATTCAAGAAGGGGGTGATTTTGGAAATTGTCCGTTTATAAATTTGCCATTTCTGACTGAAGGGTATACTACATCTGATGACTTTGGGTGCACTGGTGACGATACGCTACATAATAGTCAACGTGAATATAAAATTCCAAATGTTGTTCAGGCCCTTGAGAATTTAGATTCTGTGGGTGATGAGGATATGGTCCACTTCATTTTCTATAACTTCATGCAGAAGAATATTATTGATACTTTGAACAGAATTATCGAGATTAATAATTACGATATAAAAGTGCTTACCGAAAATGATGTTAAAGATTATGGCGGATTATCAACAAAATCTTTATTAAGGGAATATATAAAAGAGATTAGTGTATAGGATATATTTATTGTTAGGTAGCTTTTAGGGACTTGCAGTTTCAAAAAAACGATCATACGTGAACATTAATTCCTTTATAAGATATATACATAGAAGTTATCAGGATAATTTAGATGTTTAAAACAAATGCTTTAGGCACTGTTTTAAGAAAATACAATATATATATATATGTATATTCATTGAAAAATATAAGTCTTTTTTATATTATTTTATTTTGCATTAAATTAAATATGTTATTTTTTATGTTATATGTTAATTTGTGGTTAATCTATTTATAAACCGGATTGAGCTCTTCTTCTGTCACGTTCTTCAGAAATAGATAATTTAATACCCTTACCCTTTGGTAAAGAGATGTATGGCTTACCTGGTTCACCGATGACGAAAACGTTGTTCAATCTGGTGACGAAAGTGTTTTCTAAGGAATCCTTGATGTGAACTAAATCGAAACCACCATCGTGTCTTTCCTTGTGAACGATAGTACCGATTCTACCCAAGTTACGACCACCGGTGACGTAAACTAATTTACCGGCGTCGAACTTGATGAAGTCGGTGATCTTACCAGTGGCCAAGTCAATCTTAACGGTGTCGTTGATCTTAACGTTTGGATCTGGGTATCTGATGGTTCTACCATCGTGGGTGACAACGTATGGAACACCTTTCTTACCTAATTGAACCTTCTTGACCTTACCTAACTTGTAAGAAGCTTCTTCGTCGGTGATTCTGTGGACGGCGAATCTACCTTTGACGTCGTAAACTAATCTGAAGTTTTCGTTAGTAGCTTCTAAAGTAATGACATCCATGAAACCGGCTGGGTAGGTAGCATCGGTTCTAACCTTACCATCAACTTTGACGTGTCTTTGCATCATGATAGCCTTGACTTCACGACCGTTCAAAGCATACTTTAATCTGTTTCTTAAGAAAACGATCAATGGTAAAGATTCTCTTAACTTGTGTGGACCGGCGGATGGTCTTGGGGCGTAACAACCAGATAGTTTGTCTAATAACCAATGGTGTGGAGCTGCTAATCTCTTTAGATGCTTCTTTGGACCTCTAGCCATGTTGTACTTAGTTAATGTCTACGTGTAATGGGGGGTGATTCGGGGGAGCTAAGCTTTTAAACGAAATGAAGCCAACAAACACAATCACAAAATAACAAAATAACCAACTACCAAGAGTTACACTTTCTTAAATCTTAGTATGGAAACATTTTAAAGACAACAAAGGCTCAATTCGTAAGTTATTGTGGAAACAAGTGACAAATGGAAAAAATTATTATGGGAAGTATATATTTCAATTGTCATCCCATCGAATTTTTTTGTTAAATTTCACAATTTGTGAAAATTTCAGCGACCGGCAGAAGTTGAAATTTTTCACGAATTTTTCAAAAAAAATCGTGAAAAATTCGAAGTTTCGGGGCGATCGACCCGCGCGTGCCAGAGCAGACCCTGGGGCATGTATCTGGCCTCGTATCTGGTCATGTATCTGCTTGGGTCTGTGCACTTGTGTATGCTTGGGGGGATGGGTCGTGGGTCGAAGGTCGCAGGTCGAAGGTCGAAGGTCGCAGCTGTGTTGCTGTATTGCTGTGTTGCTGTGTTGCCCTCTCTCTGTTGCGTCTGTGTTGTCTGCGTCGCTGCGCTGGCTGCTGGCGTGCCGCGGCGTCAGCACTGAAATATTTCGAACGCGCAACAAAAACTTGGCGAAGGGAAGTTTGTTTGGTGTGGTGTACGGATTGTGTGGTTTTTATCGCAAAGCGTTGTGGTGTATGGGTGCTGACGACAGAACAGTCACTCGTGTTTTCCCACTCAGACTACGTTTGATTAGGGTTCGTAGGGCGACCATTCGGGAAAACTTTATCAATTGGGGCAAACATTATCAATTTAGGGCTGTTCGATAGGGCGATGCATTTTTGCTCTCTAAACTTCTTTTTCTGATACTTTCACTTCGTTCAATGATTGAGGCAGTGATCCACTATATAAGTTGATATCTAAATTTGATCTCGAACTAGCCACTCCATCTATTTTGTATTGGTGTACACCTTATTGGTATGGACAGTTAATATTGTGATAAGCATGTAGAGTGTTATAGAATAACAGAACAGAAAACAAATATCTTGGTAGTCATAATAACTCAGAACTTCAAACTGTGGATAATAGTTTTTATCCAAAAGTTTTAGTGTGTTTATTATTTGTCATCTTAGAGCCCTTTTTAGGTTATAATTGTTCAACAATTCCATGAATTATCATGTTCGTCAAATCAACCTTTTTTATATGAGTGAAGTTAGTATATATATATATATTGTCACATATATATCTTGCCAGACGCCTTCTATCAAGTAATACTGTTAATGTATTTGATCATTTAAGAGCAGAGGATGACATATATTGTTTGGATAGGGCTGGATAAGTCTCATGTTAGGGTTAAGATTTCGGGCGCCGCGGGCAGGGCGGGCAATTTTTTCAGATTCTTGCCCGACCCAGCCTCTGTTCAATATCAATCTCGAGCTCAATAGACAGGACTCATTCGAAACTTGCTGGAATTGCTCATCGCCAGTCGAAGGATTACTATTCAGGGTGATGCTGGCCTTTTGTAACCTTGGATGCTCTTTTTGAATCCAGGGTTACAATACTCAACTGGGTTTGTTGCTTTTGAATAGAGTATTCAAAATATAGGGTCAAATAAATCCGATGCAGCAGAGCAATGATTGGGTGTAACGTGTGGTCGCTGGTCTGTTTCCACGGTCTATTAACTGTGTTGGTGAAAGGATTTCAAACGGGAGGTAAAGATTTGGAATTTAAACCTTATTACTTCACTGACAAAGATTTGAAGCACTACAAGAATGAAATCAAAAGCTTGTTCTACGAAACGTTAGACAACTATTTAGAGATTGCTTATCCATACGATGAATTGATGCCAATATCGTGTGCACCGAAAAAACGGAATTTCGATGATCCAGAGGACACAATTACAAACGACGTGTTGGGAAACTTCACAACAACGCTGGTTGATTCGTTGACTACCGTTGCAGTATTCAATGACAGAGATAAGTTCAAGCAGTTGGTCAATCTGGTCAGGGACACGTTCCCAAATGGCTTTGCAATCGACTCAACAATTCAGGTCTTTGAGACAACTATAAGAATTCTGGGGAGTCTATTATCTGCACATCTATATGCCACAGATCCTAGAAAAAAAGTATTTTTAGGCGAAGAATACGATGGGTTCCTGTTGCGTCTAGCTACTGATTTGGGTGACAGGTTACTGCCAGCGTTTTTGACAGAAACTGGTCTCCCAGTAGCCAGAGTAAATTTATTAAGGGGACTGAATGGTTTAACTATGAACTTGGTTCAAGAGAATAATGTTGCTGCTCTTGGTTGCCCGATGTTCGAATTCACATTATTATCCTTTCTGACAAATGACTCCAAATACGAAATACTGACGAGATATGCATTTGACAAAGTTTGGTCATTAAGATCAAAGTTAGACCTTCTCCCTATGTCTCTAAATCCACAAACGTTAGAGCTGTATACTCAAATATCAGGCATAGGAGCATCGATAGATTCCGTTTATGAGTATGCTTTGAAAGGCGCCATTCTTTTCGATGATGATGATCTTTATGAAGTATGGCACGATTCTTACGAGGCCCTAAATATTAATTCTAAACAGGATTGGTTTTATACAAATGTCCATCAACCGAATAGTATATTGGCTACCCCGTGGATTGATTCTTTAAGTGCATTCTTCCCAGGTCTGCAAGTATTGAATGGTGATATTAGCTTAGCTACCAATCAAAATTTGATGTCATTGAAGTTATGGAACAATTATGGGGGTATCCCAGAACGTTGGAACTTTCAACCAGAAGTTCCTATGAAAGGTCTCAATCACACAGAACAAGTCAGAAGGGTATTACCACTGGAATGGTATCCTCTGAGACCAGAATTCGTTGAATCAACATATTTTTTATACCAGGCAACGAAAGATCCCTTTTATTTGAATACAGGTGTCCATATTTTAAATGATATTAAAACTAGATTTAAACAAAAATGTGGTCTTGCTGGAATTCAGGACATCAGAACAGGGGAACTTCAAGATAGAATGGAATCGTTTGTCTTGAGTGAGACTTTAAAGTACTTATTTTTGCTATTTGATGATAAAAATGAAATTCATAAAACAAGCGATAATATAATATTTAGTACAGAAGCCCAACCAATGTGGTTATCGAAAAGTCTAAAGCAATCATATAGAAAGAATAAATATTTCAACGATACAAAATATGTTGATCATATTAGACATGTAACAAGCAAAGATATAAGAGATATTGATGAAATTTTAAAGAAGTCTTCGAAACACAAGAAGTTAGACTTAATAAAATCAATTAAAAGAATATATCCTGAAGAAAAAATGAGTACTCAAATAGAATCAAAATTTAACGAAATTAAAAATTCTAATTCTGTCAACTATAGCCCAGGAATTTGTTTAATATCTGAAAATATGCAACAAAATGACAAATTTAAAAACAAAAGGTTATTAAGTTCATATTTATTAAACAATTTTAATAAATTATTTGAAATTGAGAACAGGTATAATGAAACTTTAATCAAACCGCAATATATGAAAGATTACCAGCAGATAGAAATCGATGATCGTTTTTACAAAATATGGGGGTCAGGCGAGGCTATTTCATTATCACCATCCACAACCAATTCTATGGATATTGTCATTGATTTGCCAGGTAAGGCCAATTATAATGTATTAAAGAGTGGGGATGTGTATTCATATAATATGTTGGGGAGAAGAAAATTAAGAATTGAAAAACTTTTTCCAAAAGATCTTGATACTTTTGGGAATTTTATAGATGATTCTATTTTCGTTGAAACCGATAGTCATGACATTGTGAGTGACAAATGCCATAAGTACCAAAACTCAACTAATATTCCCTTTTTATATAAGGCGACCCGTATAAATGGAATCACTATTTCAGATAAAAATAACATATTTATTAATAGAAAGGCATTTAAATCGGACAAAAAATCAGAAGATGGGACTTCTTTCAATTTATTTGATAATTTTGGAGTAAATAAAAGCAATCAACTCATGATTGATTGTATTCCTATTCTTAATATGTTCTTAACAGAATGATAAAAATATTATAGACAACTGCATAAGATAGTAAGATAAACTATTATGAAAATAATAATATGTAATATACATAGAGAAATTATATATTATATTATATTGTATTATATATTAAATTACAATCATCATAAAAATTATTACCAAATATTTATTCATTAACCGACTTCAAAGTTATTATTTAATACTCTTAGAATGAATTAATACATAGTAGAATAAATTTTACAATTATTTTTATGTTAATAAGGTACACCAAAATATTACTGCGTTCTACCTACTGGACTATAAGCCAGCATCTGCAACTAAATTTTTTTAACGATATAAGTTACTCTACCATAAAAAACTCCTTCATATCACGATTTAGGTATTTTTTCACTTATCTATTATAAAATATCCGATTTCATTTCAATTTGAAACTGTTAATTACAACTGTATATTCTTATTTGATTGCTATTTTACTAATAGTATCCATTGGTTTACTAACTTTTCTAACATTCAGTGTGCCTCAGGGCCTGTCGCTTAGTCCCTTGAACCGCAAATGGAAAATGTCAGTAATGTGGTTCTGAAACATAGAAATAGCTTTTATGGCTTAAACAATGACAAAATGTTTTGCTTAAGGAGTCAATAAAACGTCAATAATATAAATATTTTATATTTTAAAAGTTTATTAAGGGGGGTATAACAATTGTGTAACTAAATAAAAAAATTTTGAAAATATAAATAGTTGCAATTGGTAACAAGGATTATATTTTGTAAAACTTTTTCAATAACTGGATCAATCGAACCAATTTAGCTAAAAGAAAACATGCTTCTTATAAGCTGTTAAAATTAAAACTATTAATAAGTGTATATAACCTCTCGAAAGAAAATGTCACAGGTACAAATTGCGCCCGAGCTGTTATCTGACCCCAGTACTGGAAATGTAACCCCTGTCACTTCCTCTACTGCAACTGATCGTTTAGAAGGCTCAGGGTTGACTAGATTGTTTAGTAATCGAAACTCACCAAATACTGTTAATATTATATACCAAGAAAATGAAATTCAAGAATCAGAAAGATATGATGAGATTGATTCTTGTAGTCTATCAGACTCTTATGAAATGAGCATCAATGTCTCCGAAAGGGCCCCTTCAGCAATTTCAACAATAAACCAAATATCTTCAAATGATAATTTTACCAAGGGTATTTTAAGAGTAGATGTGCTGGAAATAAGTAATTATTTTGTTAGTTCCTCGTCAAATTCCTTAAAGATATTAATTTGTTATGATGATGTGTCGATGTCCAGCTATGGTAGAGGTTCCAATGTTGAACATTCTACTTTTTCAGAAATCAACAGTAACTCAAGTCAAACAACACAAAATAACGATTCATTAGAAGATCTCGAGATAATAATAGATGATAATAATAGCATGTTTTATAAAAGTGACACAACTACTTATATTGAATGGACGACTGACATATCTTTTGATGTTACAAATGACTCATCCAATTTACAGGTATCCGTATTTGATGGGCTTCAAGATGACAAATTAATAGGAAAGGTAACCATTACACCAGAAACAAAATATTCAACAACACAGCCTGTTGGAGGTTGGTATACCTTGTATGGAGGGGAATCATCTGAAGGTTTGGAGAATTCATCACAAGGTAAGTGCAAGTTGTTTATTGAGTACGACTACAGAGTCATACATAAAAGAAAGTATCATCCTGGAAACTTCGAAATATTGAAATTGCTTGGGAAGGGTACTTTTGGGAAAGTATATCAAGTCCAAAAAAATGATACAAATAAGCTTTACGCAATGAAAGTGATATCAAAATCACATATAATTAAAAAAAATGAAATAACTCACACCTTAAATGAAAGGAATATTTTAGTCAAAAATGCAATTAATACATGTCCATTCATAGTAAAGCTAAAATACTCTTTTCAGACTGATGACTCTCTCTATCTTGTCACTGACTTCAAAAGTGGTGGAGAATTATTCATGCATTTACAATCGTGTGGTACTTTTGAAGAAGATCGTTCAAGGTTCTATGCTGCTCAACTTGTTTTAGCATTAGAATACCTTCATGATAATGACATTATATACAGAGATCTGAAACCAGAGAATGTTTTGTTGGATGAAAGTGGTAATATTTCATTATGTGACTTTGGCTTATCAAAATTAGATATTAAAGGTAAGACTCGTACTTTCTGTGGTACAACAGAATATTTGGCGCCTGAGATGTTGACAGAGAAATGTGGTTACACCTTCATGGTAGATTTTTGGAGTCTTGGGGTTCTAATGTTTGAGATGTGTTGTGGATGGTCACCCTTTAAAGCACCTACCGTACAATTGGTATATAATAATATTGTATTTTCAAAAATTAAGTTTCCTAAGTGTAAATTAAGTCAAGATGGTCGGAACTTCATTAAACAATTACTGAATAGGAAACCTAGTCATAGATTAGGTTCAAAGGATGGAGCCAAAGAATTGAAAAGACATCTGTTCTTCAAGGATATTGATTGGGTTATGTTACTAAAAAAGGAACTCAAACCACCATTTATTCCTATATTAAATTCAGATGAAGATACAACATATTTTGATAAAGAGTTTACTAAAATTCCTAAGGAGAATTTATTGTCGCATGCAAAAAATATTCAAGGTACATTATCGGAAAGCGTACAGGAACATTTCTCTGGGTTTACTTTTGAAGAGGAATCTGTTTTGTTAAAAAAGAAAGATAGCCAATGGGTTCCAAATTCTATCAATAACATTGAATTCATGCCAGAAACTTTTCAAAATAGAAATAGAAATGCTACACTATTAGAAAGAAGAGACGGTCATTCTGACACTACCTTTGATCCTCTAGATTTACATGACAATGGTAATAACAGATATATCCCATTCAGCCCTTCCTTACTGAGATATGAAAGATTTGATTAATAAGGTTTAATCTCAATTACTACCAAAACCAAAATAGTTAACTGTCATTCAATAAGAAACTTGTTTTTTTAGCCTGGAAATTTTGGTTTAGTTAGACCTCCGAATAATTTAAATAACAATTAAATTACCTAAAATTCTTTAAACTGAAAACAACTTAATAAATAATAATTAATAACAATAGTTAAAAAAAGGTTTAATATGATAAATTATTAATAAAATTTATTTCTGTTTTTGAATCTCCATAAATATGACTGTATACAAATGAAACACTTATAAATATTATGATTCTTCCACTGCCAATGTGACAGTATTATCAAATCTGACAGAAGCACTTCTTGATTTTTTTCCAGATATAGTTTCAGGTATTTCTAAATCAAATTCTTTGCCATTTTTCAATAATTCAGATATATCAGGTCTAGCGGTTCTCATTGAAGATTTACGTCTATTAGAACCATTACCACTAGAGTCGTTGTTATCAGGTAAATTTAATTTGACAGAATGCTGTTTTGAAGTAATGTTATTCCCTTCTATAATTTCGAACTGTAATCTTTCAATCTCATTATTACATCTATCACAATGGCAGACAAAACCATAATTTATCATCAAGGTTTTTCTTCTCAACTTGACATCATGAAGTGGATTTGTATATACAGTCACCAATTCAGAACCCTTGGATATCGGTTTCCTTGCAATTAATTTCAACTCTTTCGTATGATAATCTATCTCAGTTCTAACATTAGGTTCACAATCATGATTAAGTAGAGAATAGATGGAGTATAGTTGACCTGCTCTGTGATTAAGATTATATCTTCCAATGTATTCTAAATAAGTTCCATAATCAATATCCGATTCTGGGATAGCTTCCATTAAATATTTATATGAATTTTCCCAAATTTCAGAAGGATTTTCGTCAGAAATAGAATCATTTGTGTCTTCTAATGTCTTATCAAAATTTGTTAAAGTATTTCCTTGGTACCTCTCTTTTTGCGAAATGTATGCTAAGTAATCAAATTTTTTTTTTATGTCGTATTCATTTTTAAAATCAATCATGGATGATACAATTATATGACCTACAATGTATCCTTCAACAAATACATTTTGTTTACAATATTTTTCAAAAATCTTCCAATTTTTTGTAGTAATTTTTAATTTAGAAGATGCTTTTAATGGATGTTTTAAAAATTTATGAGTGAAATCTCTTTGAGCACATAATTTCGAGCACCAAACTGTATTGATGCAAGTCTCACAGTTCAAATTATGTTTTATAATAAATTGCTCAGAAATTTCATTCATTAGTCTCCCACACAATGCACATGCTTTACCCATATCAATTAAAGTTAATCTTTCGATCGGTGGAACAATCAAAATAGGCTTTTCTTTTAGTATCACTTCATCTTTTACGAAGTCTTTTTTCGCAAATAATCCTCTTCCTTTGAGAGGATCATTTTTTAAATTATTAATTTCAATTCTACTTTTATAATCAGTTTTTAGTAATAATTCATAAGAGTTGATTTCTGGATTTGTTATTAAATTATTATAACTCTTGAGGACATTAATATCTTCATCGACAGAAATGATACTTTTATTGTCAGATTTCACATCATTATTATTATCTTTATTGGAGCTGCCAATAATATTTAATATCATAATGACATGATGAAATGCGAAAACGTCAATTTTCCATTCTGGATGACATTTATTCAATTCTTTCATAATTGAATTAGGGTCTGAATTTTCCTTGGTCAATATATTATCTGATTCCCAAATATTCTTAATCTGATCGATGAGCTCAGTCTCACTTGGTATCACGAACGTATTCGGTATATAAGCATCGGAATCATTTAAGGAAAGTGTTTTGAACCTCAAAGTGGCTGGCATTCTCGTATATGACTCAGGTATTGTATTGTATCTCTATTATTGTAGTTTTTGCAGAAATATAATTTAAAAATAGTATGTTTTTTTTCAATTATTGAAAACAAAAAATATTACTGGGCTATAAATTCAGGGTCAGGGTATAACCTGTTGTTATATATAAAAATTCGATCGAATAGCCTTCTGTAACCCAATTTTCTCAAGGACTAATTCCTAATTAACTATCAACTCTGAAGGTTCAGCCTGGACTTAGTATTAGTGACGTTCCAAAACCACCAGTCTGTTACCAAATACTACAATATCGATCAATCGTTTAAATATTGTTCAAAATTCTCTTGAGACCAGACCAGAATTAGAATTGGATCAACTTTTCAGATAGTTCTTAGATTTTTCCGCACTATTTTCCTGCAGAACCAACCGAAATTAAGACGAATCGTAAAAATATTTTGACAAGAAATTTAAAATTAAGACAATTCTGCAAAGATAAGAGACAATTCAACCTTTTGGAAGAGGGGGGGTTTCTGAAGGGTTAAGTTGAATTAAAATCTTGGTAGGTGATGAATGTCTTGTTTTTTCTTTAGATGGTTTAAAGAAGTTTCATTTAACTTCTCTTGTAAGCTTGTGTCTTTTCAAAAGGTGGCATTGATATTGACAAGATACTGAATACGATTTCATATTATTCATTTTTTTTTGTGAGAACACAATAGAACTGTTCACCATGTTTAAAAGGTCAGTAGGTCAATTATTTAAAAGAAGTTACAGTCAAAAGCAGTTTACTGTTAAGCCTGCTAGTAAAAAATGGATTCCTTACACCATCTTTGGTGGTAGTTTCTGTTTTGGGTGGTTTTTAACCCAAAATCTAACGTATACTGATGTAATTGCATATTGGAGATACGACAAGATGCCTGTTTACAGTGAAGAAGTAAGTAAATACCAATTGAACTTAACTGACAGGTTACTTCACTTGCCCATTGTGAAGCAACTGGAAAACCGCGGATACCTCGAAGTATTCCCTTTGCAGGGTCACGATAAATCTGATGGTAAAGAATTAATATCTGACACACTGTTGACACCAGGTGCAATTGGTATTCCCCCCAAATTTTACTACGACCCTAGAACTAAAGAGACTGTTGGGATATATCATCTGGGCATGAAGTTGACAGGCTACCCCTTTTTAATACATGGGGGTATGTTGGCCACGGTGATCGAAGATCAAATGAGAGAGACAGTCAGGTTGATCAGAAACAAAGAACCAGAGGCTATCAAGGACATCGAGGTCTCATACAAATTCCCAACTCTTGCCAACCAGTTTGTCATAGTTCGCACCTCCAAAATAGAAGAATTCGGCAAGAATATTAAGCTGTACGTTCACGTGCTCGATCACTCTGGAGAGAGAACACTGGTCACTGGACGTGGGACCTTCTCTACTTCGACCTGAAGTCCCGTCACTTCTCCACCATTGTAAATAGCAACTGTAGAGATAGTAATATATGTGTATATGTGTATATGTGTATTTATTTTGTTATCGAATAACTCATCCGTCGTCTTAGAGCTTTCCAAACATTCGATTGAGTCAGCGACCAGCAGACCGGCACAAACCGGCCCGCCATCGGCCTCCCCGTTGAGGGAAATATTGAATAAGAAAGTTTCACTTTTAGTCATCGAAATTAATGAATTTTGATGTTTTGTGTTAACTAAATGTTGTCTTTAAGACATATATTTATGATATATAAAGTGTAGAGTTCTTGATAGGTTATTCTGAGAGTGTGTTCAATTGTAAGATCTGGTTCCGGAACTCAATTGGCATACTGAATAAATAATACAAAACCTGTGAAATTGTATCATACTCTCGATCCCCTTAATAGAGATTCAAGTCAAGAAAGTTGAACTTTGATTCGTTTGAGAGAGATATATATTTAGACTAAATTGAGAATATATTCGCAAGGACGTGTTTATCGACAAGATAGAGATATATAACATGTTGAGAAATAGCATTTTAAATAATAGTTTCCTACGTGCTTCCAACAGATTCTATTCTGCTGGTAAGCTTGCAGGGTTGGACGCATCCAAATTGGTCGTTGAAAACGTTGTTGAGAAGTCTGCTCCTAAACCAAACGATCAGTTAGTTTTTGGCAGCACTTTTACCGACCATATGCTGACTATAGAATGGGATGCTAAAAAAGGTTGGGACAAACCTGTAATTAAGCCTTATGGTAACTTATCTTTGGATCCTGCCGCTTGTGTATTCCACTACGGTTTTGAGTTGTTTGAAGGTATGAAAGCTTACAGGACAAAGGATAACAAGATAACTTTATTCAGACCAGACATGAACATGAAGAGAATGAACAAGTCGGCAGCAAGAATATGTTTGCCAACTTTTGATAACGACGAATTAATCAAACTAATTGGTAAATTGATCGAACAAGATAAACATTTAGTGCCACAAGGTCAAGGTTACTCTCTATATATCAGACCAACCTTAATTGGTACCACGGACACTTTAGGTGTTGGTGTCCCAGACAAAGCCATGCTGTTTGTTATCAATTCTCCTGTTGGTCCATACTACAAGACAGGTTTCAAAGCTGTGAGATTGGAAGCCACAGACTATGCCACTAGAGCTTGGCCAGGTGGTGTCGGTGACAAAAAATTAGGTGCTAACTATGCTCCTTGCATCCTACCACAATTACAAGCAGCATCAAGAGGTTTCCAACAGAATTTGTGGTTATTTGGTCCAAATAAATACATTACTGAAGTTGGAACAATGAATGTTTTCTTCGCTTTCAAGGACTCAAAGACTGGTATGAAAGAATTAGTTACAGCTCCGTTAGATGGTACCATCTTAGAAGGTGTAACAAGAGACTCTGTATTAACATTAGCTAGAGAAAAACTAGACCCAAATGAATGGGAAATTAATGAACGTTATTACAGTATCAACGAAGTTGCTGAAAGAGCTTCTAAAGGTGAATTGATAGAAGCCTTTGGTTCTGGTACCGCAGCCGTCGTTTCACCAATAAAGGAAATTGGATGGAAAGACCACCTAATCAACGTCCCATTATTGCCAGGTGAACAATCAGGTGCTTTGACCAAGCAAGTTGCTTCTTGGATTGCTGATATCCAATATGGTAGAGAAAAACATGGTAATTGGTCTCAAGTTGTCGCTGATTTGAATTAGACAATCTTTCCCGTAGGCGAAATGTAAAATAGAATTGAATCATATACATACTCTCTCGTAGAACATTTCCAAATAATTTTACGTATATACAATCTACATAAATTATATCTTCAGATATTAACATTCTTCTTTTATATTTATTTTTATTGATATATTGACAATTTCGATATCAAGTTTGAAGATAATATCCCAAAATAAAAAAAGAAGGCACATTATCTTTTAATTTAAAAGAACGTTAAACAAATTGATAAATAATAGAACACATCATCATCCTCATTAGCCTTAGTTGAACTTACAACGAGTATTCATAAATTGAGTTATCTGATATCATTTCTTATTGGTGGTAGCTTAGCTTCGATCCAATTTTGATGTTATCGCACGGTTGTTTCTTAGTGCAACATCAAAATACACCCATTTTAACAAAAACTGAAATTTGGCGATGAGCATTCTTGAGAGTGATCTCAAGGTTCATCAACTAGCAACTATATGTAAAGATGATCAAATTTAGGAGTATATAAGTTATAAGTTAATCAAATGTTTTCATATTACTTACACATTATGCTAGTCTATTGGATTTAAATACTTCAAATAGTTTTGTATAATGTTAAGTTAGATGAAATTGATTTGAGTAAGTAAAAAGTTGAGATAGTTAACTGAATTTCTCTCTGAATAAAAATCTATAAAGCAAGCAAATATTTCAGTAAAAACTGTAACTAATTGAAACAAAAATCATAATAACCACGATTAGGTTTAATTATGTTGATAACTGTATTATTACTGCTGTTGCATTGTTGGTATGTGTTGGGTGATGAAAAAGTTCCGCTACTGACCCCAAAGAAAGATGTCTGGGAATACAATGCCGTTTCTTCTTGTGCTGCACATTTGAATAGTATTAAATGGGGCTTTGATCATGAACACACTGCATATTATGCAATGATTTGTCAATATCCACCCTCATTTGATTCGTGGGCTATGTGTATTCAAGATATGATCAACTTAGAAGTATCGAACCCTGAACAGCAAGTAATTACTTTCGAGAGGAGTCTCTCGACAGTCAGAGTTTTATGTTCTTATGTTGACATAGAGTCATCTAATATATCTATGGAGCAATTTTATTTTGGGATAACAAATGGTACTAAATATTTATTAACAGACAACGCAAGTAAAGATAACGACAATGAAATTCTATACCATCCTATAAAGGTACCACAAGAAACTTTAAGAAGATTAGGAAACGCATATCATGGATTTTCTAGAAATTTGGACATGAGTCAATACTTTGGTTTAATAATTTGCTTATATTTTGTTTTTATGATACTGCTAATTACATTTTTGAAGATCTTAAATTTCAATGCTCTCAAACTAACATTTTATAAGCAAAAAGCCCTTAATAAACTAAGAGCTAGATTTGTAATACCGGTATTTTTCCACAAGCATGCAGATTATTTTACATATAACCGCTATATTACAGGTCTTTTACCAATATCTTATGAAGCATTATTACTGACTGGCTATTTTATTCTGCATACGATATTTTTATTTGCTTCCTATGAATTTGATCCATATAATATTGTTTTTAGGTCTAAGGGAATACAAATTGCAAGATATTTTGCTGATAGAACTGGTATATTAGCTTTTGCACATTTTCCCATCATTATATTATTTTGTGTCCGAAATAATCTTTGTATGCATTTGACTGGGTTTACATACTCCAATTTCATTATGTTCCATAAATGGATTGGACGGATCATGGTCATAGATGCAATGCTTCATGGGATATCGTATTCAATTTATGCCTTATTGAATCATACATTTATTTCATCGAATAAATTGACATTCTGGAGATTTGGTGTAGCAGCAGTTTTTTTCGGTTGCATTATCATCATAATGTCCTTTGGTTTCCTTAGAAAGCATTATTATGAAACATTTTTATATTCTCATATACTATTGGCTCTTTTGTTTTTTTACAGTTGTTGGAAACACATTGAACATATCGGTTGGAAAGATTGGATCGTTACATCCATAACGTTATGGGTAGCTGAAAGGTGCTTAAGAATCATTAGAATTATACATTTTGGTTTCCCAGTTGCCACTCTTAAAACCAGAGGACCAGATATGATTCATGTTAGTATCCCTAAGAAGGGAAACTCATGGAAATGTGAACCTGGCCAATATGTGTTTGCATACTTTATGGATCCTCTAATATTTTGGCAGTCCCATCCATTCACTGTAATGGATTTGGAAAATGAAATTATAATAATAATAAGAGCTAAGACAGGTTTGACAAAACGTTTATACAAAATGATAGATAGTAGAGGTGGAAGTCATATGATGAAGGTATCTTTAGAGGGACCTTATGGGTTAACTTCTCCAATTCAAAGGTTTGATGATATTCTAATATTTGCTGGAGGAAGTGGTATTCCTGGCCCGTTAATTCACTGTATTGAATTAGCCAAGCACTATTCTACTGAAAGTAAAAAAAGAATAAAACTAATTATTTCTTCAAGAGAAATATCATTTTTATTATCTTACAAAAATCAATTAATGATGCTTGAGAATACGTCAATTGAAGTTTTAATATATATCACAAAGCCAAGATCTGATCCGATTGAATTACATGAATTATCAGCCGGCTCGGATGATGAGGAAAGTAATGAAACTCTAAGTATCATAAGCAATAGTGACCTTGAACTTGAACGAAGACTGTCTAATTTTGCAACATTTTATGAAGGTAGACCGAATACAAACGAGATTTTAAAAGAAGAGTTTATGATGAATGGCTCCTTGGCAGTCCTAGCCTGTGCACCTCCGATTTTTGTAGATGATATTCGTAATAATACTGCTAGCTTAATGCTAAAATACCCTGAGAAGATAGTAGATTATTTCGAAGAGTATCAAGTATGGTGAATAAATTTGATCAGAATATCCCATAAAAATAATCTTTAGCATACGCATTAATCGAAAAATGAGAACTTTTTTATTAAAAAAATAAGAATGCATATTAGTAAGGTCAATCCATACTAGGTTTCGAAGTAGTAAAAAAGTGCAATTATTCCAGATTAGACATAATGCCATATTATTCCCATTACTAGTAGCAGGCTAAATAATTTTTTTTTCACGACTAGCATTATCATAAATAGGATCATTCTTGAGTAAAAAATATATGGTACGGTTGAGATCTTATCTACTGTTGTCACACTTACCAAGATATATAAGCATTTGTGCAAATAATTAATTATGTAAACTACAAGTGTATTGTCTGGTTTGTTAAATAAAAATATATTCATTTGATAACTGAAATGCGAAAGTTACAATAACAACGAAAATTCTAACAACAGTAAACAAGGTGGAGAAAAAAATGAACCAAAACAAGAACTTACGTAGAGTATTAAATTGTTTCCTAACTCTAGGTAAACCATTAAAAACTTTTTTTGCTTCGTTTGTGACTTATAGTTTATTACCACGTTGAAAGGTTTCAACATTGAGCGAGCACTCAATATCCTGATCTCACCAGATCCTGCGGCCCTCTCATTATTACAAAATTCTTGAAGTTTAATGAAAAAAAAAAACACAAACGTTTAGATAATCGTTAAAACATACACTTCTGATTTCACTGAGAGTACGAGTTACAATTCATTAGAATTCTCATCAGCAGGAAACCTCGATTTCGTTTAAGGACCAACTTACTACTACGCTGAAGATTTTTCCATTCTGCAATGTTTCACTTTTAGTTTTCATCGATAGATGGGCGCACAAAGGACCCAGGTACGAATGAACTCGTTTACTGCAACAAAAATGCATAAAAGTCAATTGACCGACTGAAATTATTCTCGTTTAAGTAATACATTTTTTTTTGGAAACATTAAAATGGAGTTAGATTGAAAACGCAACATATATTGAAGATGATATCAATTATTAAAAGAAAGGTGCCTTAACGAACTTGGTTCTCGTTCATCGAAATAAGTTCCACACATTTGAATTTATTACACAATGTTATCAGGATCATTGTTTTAACAAGATTAAGCTGTTCCATAGTTAATAGAATATTTTTCATTATTTGTGGTATAGAAAGTTTTAAAGCACATTGATGTAACGTATTCGAAAATTTATTTTTGACTTCAATTTTAAAACTTGAGAGTACAAATATCGATCGTGTCATCGGAATAACATGGTAGTAGTTTGTTGGACCATTTTAAATTTCATATAAACGAATTGTTTACAGAATATTTTAATATGTATTATCGTCGTTTCGAAACTTCATTAAAGAAGTTCGTTTGGAAACGTGAAGTAAAAAAAATAACTGTACAAGTAAATTGGTGTAATTTAACCTAATCTCTTATATGTTAGGTATGTCATTTGTAAGGAATGAAATGTTACTTCAGTTTTAAAATTGTATTCTTACGTCGTCAAGAATTTTGATATCGACAATAAATTAATATATATATATATATATATATATATATATTTGTGTATCCAATTTGGTATTAAATCTTTATCATTTTCCTCTTTCTTATTTGGATTGTTCTTTTCTTAGCTTTATTTGTATTAATTAGTAATATCACTGTAACAAGAATAAGAACAAGAAAAAAATGGTTTTTAACTTACTTATCCTATTAGCTGTTCTATTTCCAGCATTTATTAAAGCTGCAAGTGTCACTGAATATTTTACCACCTTACAGAAAGGTGGTTTCCAATATACTACTACTGTCGACACTTCTACCGTTACCTTCACTGGCAGTGATGGTGTTGAAAGCTACAACGTTACTTACTATGTTAAGACACCAAACTATGTCACCAGAGTCACTTCTTACACTCAATGGACTGGTGCTTACGAAGATTTATACTCCAGTTCTTTAGTCACCGCTGTTGGTACTGACGGTAACACCACAACCACTACTATTTACTTCATCCAAACTCCAGCTCCAACTAACATTA